>CAUYLG010006213.1:0-31136 GCA_963573385.1 Cacajao melanocephalus | reverse complement strand
GACAAGTAGTTTTAGTAGTTTTTAGTAGAGACGGGTTTCACCGTGTTGGCCAGGCTGTACCTCAAGCTTCTGACCTCATGCGATCCGCCTGCCTCGGCCTCCCAAAGTGCTGGGATTACAGGTGTGAGCCACCGCACCCAGAGAAATGGATGTTAATTGAGCACTTACTAAGTGCACAGCAGAGTATGGTCTGGGATATAAGGATGTTTGACTTGACCTTTGACAGTCTAGAAGAGATGATTAGAAACATTTATAGATAACTAATGCAAATTTCAAAACAATAAATGTCATATAAAAGGATGTATTTCTGAAACCACCAGATCTTTTCTGAACAGTTTCAGTAGGCAATAGCAACGATAATAACAGCAAGGTGCTAAATGTCCTAGATACTCATCTCTTGACCTACTATTATATCCACTGAGAAAAAAAAAATTATCTCTTAAATTTAAAAAATGATTGGAAAATGGAATATATGTATACTCATGTACCTTGTAATGACATTTTGGTCAAAAATGGACTGCATGTACAACAGTGGTGCCATAAGATTATAATGGAGCTGAAAAATTCCTATCATCTAGTGACACTGTAGCCATGGTAACATCATAGCACAATGCATTACCTTTTCTATGTTTAGATATGTATAGATACACAAATATTTACCATTGTGCTACAGTTACCTGCAATATTCAATACAGCAACATGCTGTACAGGTTTGTAGCCTGGGAACATTAGTCTATACCTTATAACCTAGGTGTACAGTGTGCTCTACTATCTAGGTTTTCTTTTCTATTTTTCTTTTTTTTTTTTTTTTGAGGCAGAGTCTTGCTCTGTTGCCAGGCGCCAGGCTGGAGTGCAGTGGTGTGATCTCGGCTCACTGCAACCTCCGACTCCCGGGTTCAAGCAATTCTTCTGCCTCAGCCTCCTGAGTAGCTGGGACTACAGGCACACGCTGCCACGCCCAGCTAATTTTTGTATTTTTAGTAGACAGGGTTTCACCATGTTGGCCAGGATGGTCTTGATCTCTTGACCTCGTGATCCACCTACCTCGGCCTCCCAAAGTGCTGGGATTACAGGTGTGAGCCACCGCGCCCGGCCCATCTAGGTTTTCGTAAGTACATCCATGACATTCACACAAGGACAAAATAGCCTAACCACACATTTCTCAGAACGTAGCCCTGTCCTTAACGTGATGCATGACTATATTTATTTCATTTGCCCAGCGTGAGCCTGGAAAAAAGAAAGTTGGAGTGAATGAAATTCAGATAGACCTCAGCAAGGGTGGAAAGACACTGAGCTCAGCAGTGTGGACCACAGTGGTAACTTCGGACATTACAGCAAAGCCCAAGGAGCTCTATTCATTTGTTTCTTAGGGACTTGAGGTCTCTCCCACCCATGCTGCTCCCTCCTCTGAGAGTGGTGCTAGCTGGTCACAAGTCTATAAGCTATGCCAAGCTGTCTATCTTCTGGGGTTGCTGGCTGGGAATGGTGGGAGAAGGGAATCTCTGTACTTTAGTCATGCTGTTACCCTCTCACTAGAATGTTCTGAGATTGAAACCACCATTGCAAAATTATAACTGAGACAGCAAAAGAGATATGACCTAACTAACTCCTGACCTCCAAGCTGTCCTTGTTCATTCCTGGGCGTAGGCTGATCTAACTTTGGGAGGAACTCAGTTTATACTTCATAGTTTAAAACAAAGATGATAACAGCCCTTTCCCAAAACAAACCCACTTCTTGCCTGGGGACTAAACTGCCTTTGTAAGACTAACAAATTAGCCACAAGATTAGAAATTATGGTTTAGGAGTCAGGAAGCTGGAAGCTACAAGATTCTGACCCTCCCTAAATTGCTCCTGGGGATAACATCACTATTATAAAACCCAAGATCAGTGCTTCAGGTATTTTGCAGACCCTGTACTTAAGGGATCAGCTGGCATCACCCAGATTGATAAACTGGCTCATCTGATCTTGTGGCCCCCACCCAGAAACTGACTCAGCAAGAGGACAGCTTTGACTCCCTATGATTTCATCTCTCACCCAACCAATCAGAACTCTTGACTCACTGGCCCTTGTCACCCACCACATTATCCTTAAAAACTCTGATCCTCAAATATGCTGGTGAGACTGATTTGAGTAATAATAAAACTCTGGTCTCCTGCAAAGCTGGCTCTGCATGAATTACTCTTTCTCTATTTCAATTCCCCTGTCTTGATAAATCGGCTCTGTCTAGGCAGTGGGCAAGGTGAACCCACTGGGTGGTTACAGGATGAAGGAAGAATGGAGTCTCTGTACTTTAGTCATGCTGTGACTCATCCATCTGAAACAAGTGAATTTTATTTTCAGTCCAGTGATCTATAATTTAGGGAGGGAAGGAAGAGGAAAATGGACACAGTATAAATGTAGGAAGATTGTTGGGCTCCTATAAATTTTATCAAGAAATCAAAGTGATTAAGTATAGAGATGAGTCAGAGGGAAGCAGTACAAGGATGCAGGGATGCCAATGGGCTCTTCTTCCCAAGGCCTAGGAGGCTGCACTCAGTAGAATAGGGCATTAAACCTCCTGGGACCCCTGAGAATCATCCAGGAAATCCCAGCATTGGTTAAGTTGGCATTTTCCCTCCATTCCGTAGCCTCCTCCATTTGCCATCTGCTGTCTGAGGTCTCCTTATGATACGGACAGGAGACAGGAAAATACTGGGTAGAAGAGGGCAGTTCCCTGGCAAAGGTCCCACTCTCAAGCCTGAAGACCCGTGGCCCTACATGAGTACAGGCATTTCTGTTTTTGTGCCTAAAAAGTTGCCTTTTTGCCTGCCATGCCCAGCATCCTACCCCTATATAAATCCAAGACCTTAGAGGGCAAACAAAAGCGCTTGAGTGTGGGGACCAGCAGACCAGCGATGGTGGAACAACATGGCAGAGAAAGAGGAGGAGGGACATCTGGATGCCAAGAGTTCAGCTAGGGGCAGTGGGAGAGGATTCTGGCCACTAGGTGGCCCAACTCCAGGGGAAGACCACTTTCCCATTCCATGCGCCCCCTTCTGGCTTCCCATTCATCTCACTGAGAGCCACCTCCTTCACTCCGTAAAACCTTGCACTCATCCTTCGAGCCCACGTGTGTGATCTGATTCTTCTGGTACACTGGGGCAAGGACTCGAGATACAGAAGGCTATCACTGGCCCTCTGCCCTTGCAATAAGGCAGAGGGTCTACTGAGCTGATTAACGCACAAACCATTTGCAGATGGCAAAGCTGAAAGAGCTTGGTAACACACGGCTACTTCGGCTTCGGGAGTCACAGACACCCACCCCTAGACGCTGCCGTGGGCTGGAGCCCATGCTCCCCCTAGGAGTTTGAGCTGCGGGGCGACCAAGCAGGCGACACCCTTGTCCCACCCACGTTCTGCAAGGGGAATCAGGGAACTCTCCCGTTTCAGCTGGGGCCCCATCTGGGATATTCATCAGAAGGTGAGTACAAATGCGAAACTGTCGGATATGCCTCTTCTCTCTCTTTCCCATGGGCGAAAGGCTGTGTTTCCCTTCAGCGAGGTCTAACCACGGCATGGGACCTGAGTAAAGACCTGGGGCAACCAAAGGCATCCCTTGCTGGAAGGGCCCAAGACTGAACTCTGTCCAGGGACAGTCCTGACGGGCGCAGGTCAAGACCTCCACACTTTGAATGGTATCTTTTCTCATGGTTTGAAGTGGCTTTTATCTCTTCCTTTATAATGTTAAGAGTTTAGCTACAAGCTGTGGCTATAATATTAAATGGAATGAGCATTTGGTTCAGCCATGAAAGGTGCAAATCAGAACAATATGGTTTATGTTTTTACTCAGAGGTGCGATTCCCACCTCCACCTCGACAGCCACAGGTGCTGGCAGCACTTACCCTCCCCTCCCAGCTCGGGCACCTGGGCATGTCCACAGCATGCACAGGCCATGCCCAGTGGCCACAATGGGGCAGGAGAAAACCACGGCCACTGCTGGGACCCTGCAGGGCTGGCTGGCCAGCGCTTTCCACCTGCCACACCATTGTAACTCTACCTCCTCTGGCCAAGGAGTTCAGCCAGGCTTGAACTGGGAGAAAGATACAATGATTAAAGGAACCCATTTGCACTGAGCAAGGGGTTCTTCCACCAGGACCTTCCCCTTTCACCCCTTAAACTATTTTCTTTTTTGTCTTTCCTTTTCTAAGTGAGAGGGTTCCCCTTCTTCAGCACTCTGCTGCTGATAGAGAAAATAACGGAGGAGCAGCCCCGTTTGCGCCTCAATCTAAACAGATACATACAGCCCCTTGAAACACCTTTTAGTCCCAAACTCAATTCCAAGCTTCAGGCTGAGGCCCTAGAAAGGAAAACC
Organism: Cacajao melanocephalus; assembly: GCA_963573385.1. Taxonomy (NCBI): domain Eukaryota; kingdom Metazoa; phylum Chordata; class Mammalia; order Primates; family Pitheciidae; genus Cacajao; species Cacajao melanocephalus. Next base: position 26,783 of record CAUYLG010006213.1, on the reverse strand, counting down.
AGATCTGAGGGATGCAAAGCCAGGCAACAGGCACAATGTAAATGGGCAGGCCCAATTCCTGCCGACTGAATCCCCCACCCCATGGAAGGAGGCCGTGCTCCATGGCATAAATGAGGCCCAGGGAACTCAAAGGTTGTCAACAGCAGGGGAAGATGGAGGCATAGGTCAGTGCAGAGAATGCCTATTCTCTAAGCCTTCCCAGCTTCATGGGTGCATGCTGCATGGGTACTCATGGGCAGCACCTGCCAAGGTCGCCGGGACTCGGGGATAAAAAGATGGAAGAGAAAGGGAGGATGCTCACTTTCTTTCTCCATCACACTCCGAGTTTTTCACTGAAAGAAGGAAGGGAAGTGAGGGATGCCTTTATGCCCTGCCTTTCAGAATGGGCAACCAGCAATCTTCACCATCCTCAGCTTATACTCCTTTGGAATGTATCCTGAACCATTGGGACTGCTTTGATCTTCAGAATCTGGAGGAATAATGCCACATAGCCCTTTGCACAAAGGTTTGGCCAAATTATAAAGGACTGGGTTGGCCTCAGGAAGAAACCATTCATTTCTATATCATCCAGCAATTGGACCTTTTCTGTAGATGCGAGGACAGATGGTCTGAGGTCCTATATGTGCAGGCTTTCTATACCTTGCAAGGCAATCCAGACCTTTGCTGACAGTGCAGGATTGACCCAACCCTCCTGTTTGCCGTCTCAGGGAAGGTTGCAAAGGGGCAAGCCCAGGGAACTAAAAATACGAATCCCAGAGGCACCTTCAGCAGAGGAGCCAGCTCCCTCCAACCCTGCTTCTCTGGATCCACCCCAACCTCCCTATCTAGCTTCGGCCTCTCACTTCCCCCTCCTAGAAATCCTTGCCCTAGATTAACCCCAGTCTCACTCTTGCCGCTCTAACAGGTGCCTAGTGAATTTGGGTCCAGTAAGGTCCAGGTCCCCTTCTCCCTACAGGACTTAAAGCAATTTAAGGGGGATCTTGGTAAGTTTTCAGATAACCCTGACAGATATGTAGAGGCTTTTCAGAATTTCACCCAAATATTTGAACTCTCCTAGAGAGATGTTATGTTACTTTTGAATCAAACCCTGACGGACACTGAGAATCAGGCCACTCTGCAAGCAGCAGAGAGATCTGGGGATGAGCTTTGTATCACATATAGTGTCAGGGAAGGGAGCAAATATTATCCAACTGGAAGAGAAGCAGTATCAATGGATGACCTTAAATGGGATCCCAGTGACGAGATGGAAGATTGGAAGAGGAAACACTTTCAGGTGTGCATAATGGAGGACTTATGTAGGACTAGGACCAAGCCTCTCAATTATACTAAGTTGTCCATGATCAACCATGGATTTGATGAAAATCCCACTGCCTTCCTGGAAAGGCTAAAGAGAGGCCTTGGTAAAGCACACCTCTCTATCTCCTGATTCACTCAAGGGACAAATAATCCTAAAGGATAAATGTATTACTCAGGCAGCCCCTGATATCAGGAGGAAGCTGCAAAAACAGGCCCTGGGACCAGAGAGTGCTTTAGAGAACCTACTGAAAGTAGCCACCTGTCTTTTATAATTGAGATAGGGAGGCCCAGGAGAGAGAGAGAGGAAATACAGGAAAGAGACAGAGGCTTTAATGGCCACCAGGCAAGCCCACAAACCCCGGAATTCCCAGAATGCACCTAATTGCTACAGATGTGGCAAGCTAGGGCATTTCAAAAAGGATTGCCCAGCTGGCATGAGGAAGCCACCTTGACCCTGTCCAGTCTGCAATGGGGACCACTAAAGGGTGGACTGTCCCTGGGAATGCTGGTCACTGGCTCCAGAACCAATCATCCAAATGGTCTAGCAGCAGGCTCCTTTCCCCAACTCTGGTGGTCCAGACTACCATCACCATCCAGGCGTTCCAGGTAATTCTGGAAATTGACGAAAGGGAAGTAGACTTCTTTTTGGATACTGGGGCTAGTCTCTCTCAGTTCTCCTCTCCAATCTGGGCCTCTTCTCTCTTAGCACAACTGTGAGGGGCGTCTCAGGAAGGCCTTTAACCTGATATTTTCTCCCAACCCCTTAGTTGTAGCTGGGGAGACCTTTTGTTCACCCATGCTCTTCTAATTATCCCTGAAAGCCCAACTCCTCTGCTGGGAAAGCCTATCCTGGCCAGTATGGGGACCACCATCCTGAAGGCCCCTGGGCAAACTCTTTGTCTCCCCCTAGTGAAAACCAATATTAACCCAGAAGTTTGGGCAATTCGAGGGATGATTGGCAGAACCACCACTCCCATACTGGTCCAGGTCCATCTTAAGGATCCCACCTCCTTTCCTAACCAGAAACAATATTCTCTGAAACTAGAGGTTAGGAAAGGGCTAGAAGCCATCATAGATAACTTGAAGATGCAAGCCCTCCTCAAACCCTGCAACACTTCTTGTAATACTCCAATATTAGGGATACAAAAGCTCAACAGGGAATGGAGACTAGTTCAGCACCTCTATCTTGTTAATGAGGCTGTGGTTCCAATACACCTGGTGGTTCCCAATCCATATACCCTGCTAGCCCAAATACCTGAGGGAACTAAATGGTTCATAGTCCTGGACCTAAAAGATGCTTTCTTCTGCATACTGTTACACCCTGACTCCCAGTATTTGTTTGCATTTGTGGATCCCTCTAACCAAACCACCCAGTTAACCTGGATAGTGTTACCTCAGGGGTTCTGAGACAGTCCCTACTTGTTTGGGCAGGCATTATTAAGAGACCTCTCTGAGTTCCTTTATCCTCACGTTAAAGTTTTGCAATATGTGGGTGAACTTCTCCTCTGTGCTCCAACTGAGGAAATCTCTCAGGAGGGCAGTAAGGCTCTTCTTCAATTTCTGGCTAACAGTGGATATAAAGTTTCAAAATCTAAAGCTCAGCTCTGTCAGACTTCAGGGAAGTACCTAGGCCTGGTCTTGTCAGAGGGGACCAGAGCATTGGATGAAGAGACGATTAAACCTATCTCCTCCTTTCCCTTCCCCAAAGCCCTCAAGCAACTAAGGGGATTCTTGGGCATTACAGGATTCTGCAGAATATGGATATCTGGGTACAGTGAAATGGCTCGTCCCCTTTATCACCTAATAAAGGAGACACAGGCAGCTAAAACTCATTGTCTAACTTGGGAACTGGAGGCTAAAAAGGGCTTCAACCAACTAAAACAAACCTTGCTTAAGGCACCAGCCCTTAGTCTCCCCATAGGGAAAACATTTAACCTTTGTGTGTCAGAGAGAAAGGGAATGGCACTGGGAGTTCTAACACAGGCCTGGGGTCCAGTCCAGCAGCCTGTAGGCTACCTGAGTAAGAAGCTTGATTTGGTAGCCAAAGGATGGCTGGCCTGCCTCCAGGCAATCACAGTAGTAGCCTTGCTGCTACCAGAGGCTACTAAGTTAACCATGGGGAAGAACTTAACCATTTATACCCTGCATAATGTGGCAGGACTACTGTCTTCTAAGGGGAGTCTCTGGCTAACAGACAACTGCCTCCTCAGGTATCAAGCCCTATCATTAGAAGGATCTGTAGTTCAATTAAGAACCTGTACCTTCCTAAAGCCAGCCACTTTCCTCCCAGAGGAAGCTGGAGAACTTGAACATGACTGCAAACAAATAGTACAAACCTATGTGGTCAGAGAGGACCTCAAGGAAACCTCCTTAGAGAACCCAGACTGGATTCTGTCTTTTTAAAAAATAAAAAAAATAATAATAAAAAACAACAACAACAAAATTTATTTTATTTTTCCATAATTTGTTGGAGTACAGGTGGTATTCGGTTATATGAGTAAATTCTTTAGTGGTGATTTGTGAGATCCTGGTGTACCCATCACCCAAGCAGTATACACTGCACCTTATTTGTAGTCTTTTATCCCTCGTCCCCCTCTTACCTTTCCCCACAAGTCCCCAAAGTCCATTGTGTCATTTTTTTTTATTATTATACTTTAAGTTCTGGGGTACATATGCAGAACATGCAGGTTTGTTCCATAAGTATATTGTGTCATTCTTATGCCTTTGTGTCTTCATAGCTTAGCTCCCACATATCAGTGAGAATGTACGATGTTTGATTTTCCATTCCTGAGTTACTTCACTTGGAATAATAGTCTCCAGTCTCATCCAGGTCATTGCAAATGCTGTTAATTCATTCATTTTTATGGCTGAGTAGTATTCCATTGTATATGTATATACCACAGTTTCTTTATTCACTCATTGATTGATGGGCATTGAGGTTGGTTCCACAATTTTGCAATTGTGAATTGTGCTGCTATAAACATGCATGTGCAAGTATCTTTTTCATATAATGACGTCTTTACCTCTGGGTAGATACCCAGTAGTGGGATTGCTGGATCAGATGGTAGTTCTACTTCTAGTTCTTTAAGGAATCTCCACACTGTTTTCCACAGTGGCTGTATTAGTTTACATTGCCACCAGCAGTGTAGAAGTGTTGCCTGATCACCATATCCATGCCAACATCTACAGTTTTTAATTTTTTGATTATGGCCATTCTTATAGGAGTAAGGTAATATTGCATTGTGGTTTTGATTTGCATTTCCCTGATCATTAGTGATGTTGAGCATTTTTTCATATGTTTGTTGGCCATTTGTATATCTTCTTTTGAGAATTGTCTATTCATGTCCTTAGCCCAGTTATTGATGGAATTTTTTTTTTCTTACTAATTTGTTTGAATTTGTTGTAGATTCTGGATATTAGTCCTTTGTCAGATTTATAGACTGTGAAGATTTTTCTCCCACTCTGTAGGCTGTTTGTTTACTCTGCTGACTGTTCCTTTTGCCATGCAAAAGCTCTTTAGTTTAATTAGGTCCTAGCTATTTATCTTTGTTTTTATTGCATTTGCTTTTGGGTTCTTGGTCATGAAATCCTTGCCTAAGCCAATGTCTAGAAACGTTTTTCCAATGATATCTTCTAGAATATTTATAGTTTCAGGTCTTAGGTTTAAGTCCTTAATCCATCTTGAGTTGATTTTTGTATAAGGTGAGAGATGAGGATCCAGTTTCATTTTACATGTGGCTAGCCAATTACCCAAGCATCATTTGTTGAAAAGGGTGCACTTTTCCCACTTTATGTTTTTGTGTGTTTTGTCGACGAGCAGTTGGCTGTAAGTATTTGGGTTTATTTCTGGGTTCTCTGTTCTGTTCCATTGATCTATGTGCCTATTTTTATACCAGTATCATGCTGTTTTGGTGACTATGGCCTTATAGTATAGTTTGAAATCAGGTAGTGTGATGCCTCCAGATTTGTTATTTTTGCTTTTGCAAAGCAAGAGCTTTGGCTATGTTGGTTCCATATGAATTTTAGAATTGTTTTTTCTAACTGTGAAGAATGATGGTGGTATTTTTATGGGGATTGCATTGAATTTGTAAATTGCTTTTGGCAGTATGGTCATTTTCACAATATTGATTCTACCCATCCATGAGTGTGGGATGAGTTTCCATTTGTTTGTGTCATGTATGATTTCTTTCAGCAGTGTTTTGTAAAGGTTTTCCTTGTAGAGGTCTTTCAACTCCTTTGTTAGGCATATTCCTAAGTATTGTTTTTTTTTGCAGCTATTGTAAAAGGGGTTGAGTTCTTGATTTGATTCTTTGCTTGTTTGCTGTTGGTGTATAGACGAGCTACTGATTTGTGTACATCAATCTTGTATCTGGAAGCTTTGCTGAATTCTTTTATCAGTTCTATGAGCTTTCTGGAGGAGTCCTTAGGGTTTTCAAGGTAAACGACCATATCGTCAGCAAACAGGGACAGTTTGACTTCCTCTTTACCAATTTGGAGGCCTTTTATTTCTTTCTCTTGTCTGATTGCTCTGGTTAGGACTTCCAGTACTATCTTGAAAAGGAATGGTGAGAGTGAGCATCCCCCTTTGTCTTGCTCCCATTGTCAGAGGGAATGCTTTCAAGTTTTCCTCATTCAGTATTATGTTGGCTGTGGGTTTGTCACAGATGGCTTTTATTACATTATGGTATGTTCCTTGTATGCTGATTTTGCTGAGGGTTTTAATGATAAAGAGATGCTGGATTTTGTCTAATACTTTTTCTGCATCTGTTGAGATGATCATGTGATTTTTGTTTTTAATTCTGTTTATGTGGTGTATTACATTTATTGACTTGTGTATTTTAAGCCATCCCTGCATCCCTGGTATGAAACCCACCTGATCATGGTGGATTATCTTTTTAATATGTTGTTGGATTCAGTTAGATAGTATTTTGTTAAGGATTTTAGCATCTATGTTCATCAAGGATATTGGTCTCTAGTTTTCTTTTTTGGTTGTGTCCTTTCCTGGTTTTGGTATTAGGGTGATGCTGACTTCAGAGAATGGATTAGGGAGTGTTCCTTCTTTATCTTGTGAAATAGTGTCAAAAGGATTGGTCCCAATTCCTTGAATGTCTGGTAGAATTCTGCTGTGAATCTTTCTGGTCCTGGATTTTTATTGTTGGTAATTTTAAAATTACCATTTCAATCTTGCTGCTTGTTATTGGTCTGTTCAGGGCATCTAATTATTCCTGATTTAAGCTAGAAAGGTTGTATTTTTCCAGGAATTTATCCATCTCTTCTAGGTTTTCTAGTTTATGTGTGTAAAGGTGTTCATAGTAGCCTTGAATGATCTTTTGTATTTTAGCGACATCAGTTGCAGTATCTCCTGTTTTGTTTCTCAGTGAGGTTATTTGGATTTTCTCTCTTCTTTTCTTGGTTAATCTTGCTAATGTTCTATCAATTTTATTTATCATTTCAAAGAACCAGCTTTTTGTTTCATTTATCTTTCGTATTGGTTTTTTAAAATTTAAATTACATTTAGTTCTGCTCTGATCTTGGTTATTTCCTTTCTTCTGCTGGGTTTGGGTTTGGTTTGTTCTTCTTTCTCTAGTTCCTTGAGGTGTGACCTTAAATTGTCTGTTTGTGCTCTTTCAGACTTTTTGATGTAGGCATTTAGGGCTATGAACTTTCCTCTTAGCACTGCCTTAGCTGTATCCCAAATGTTTTGATAGGTTGTGTCATTATTGTCATTCAGTTCAAAGAATTTTTTAATGCCCATCTTGATTTGGTTTTTGACCCAATGCTCATTGATAAGCAGGTTATTTAATTTCCATGTATTTGCAGTTTTAAAGGTTCCTTTTGGAGTTGTTTTCTAGTTTTATTCCACTGTGGCCTGAAAGAGTGTTTGACATAATTTCAATTTTCTTAAATTCACTGAGACTCGTTTCATGGCCTATCATATGGTCTGTCTTGGAGAAAGTTCCATGTACTGTTGAATAAAATGTGTATTCTGTGGTTGTTGGATAAAATATTCTGTATATATCTGTTAAGTCCATTTGTTCCAAGGTATGGTTTAAATCCATTGTTTCTTTGTTGACTTTCTGTCTTGATGACCTGTTTAGTGTGGTCAGTGGAGTATTGAAGTTCCCCACTATTATTGTGTTACTGTCTATCTCATTTCTTATGTCTATTAGTAATTGTTTTTTTTTTAATTTTTATTTTTATTTTATAAAGACAGGGTTTCACCATGTTGGTCAGGCCGGTCTTGAACTCCCGACCTCAGGTGATCTGCCCGCCTTGGCCTCCAAAGTGCTTGGATTACAGGCATGAGCCACCACACCTGGCCTAGTAATTGTTTTATAAATTTGGGAGCTCCAGTGTTAGATGCATATATGTTTAGGATTGTGATATTTTCCTGTTGGACAAGGCCTTTTACCATTATATAATGTCTCCCTTTGTCTCTTTTAACTGCTGTTGCTTTAAAGTTTGTTTTGTCTGATATAAGAATAGCTACCCCTGCTTGCTTTTGTTGTCCATTTGCATGAAATGCCTTTTTCTAACCCTTTACTTTAAGTTTATTTGAGTCCTTATGTGTTAGGTAAGTCTCCTGAAGGCACCCGATAGTTGGTTGCTGACTTCTTATCCATTCTGCAGTTCTGTATCTTTTAAGTGGAGCATTTAGGCCATTTACATTCAATGTTAGCATTGAAATGTGAGGTACCATTACATTCATCATGCTCTTTGTTGGCTGTGTACTTTTTTTGTTTTGTTTTGCTTTTAACTTGTATTTTTGTTTTATTGGTCCTGTGTTATTTATGCTTTAAAGAGATTCTGTTTTGATGTGTTTCTGGGATTTGTTTCAAGATTTAGAGCTCCCTTTAGCAGTTCTTGTAGTGGTGGCTTGGTAATGGCGAATTCTCTCAACATTTGTTTGTCTGAAACAACTGTATTTTTCCTTCCTATGTGATGCTTAGTTTTGCTGGATACGAAATTCTTGGCTGATAATCATTTTATTTGAGGGGGCTGAGGATAGGGCTCCAGTCTCTTCTAGATTGTAGGGTTTCTGCTGAGAAATCTGCTGTTAATCTGATAGGTTTTCCTTTATAGGTTACCTGGTGCTTCTGTCTCATAGCTCTTAAGAGTCTTTCCTTCATCTTAACTTTGGATAACCTAATGACAATGTGCCCAGGCAATGATCTTTTTGTGATAAATTTCCCAGGTGTTCTTTGTGCTTCCTGTATTTGCATGTCTAGGTCTCTATCAAAGCTGGGGAAGTTTTCCTCGATTATTCCCCCGAATATATTTTCCAAGCTTTTAGAATTGTCTTCTTCCTCAGGAACACCGATTATTCTTAGGTTTGGTTCATTAACATAATCTCAGACTTCTTGGAGGCTTTGCTCATATTTTCTTATCATTTTTTCTTTGTCTTTGTTGGATTAGGTTAATTCAAAGACCTTGCCTTCAAGCTCTGAGTTTCTTTCTTCTACTTGTTCAATTCTATTTCTGAGACTTTCCAGAGCATTTCACATTTCTAAAAGTGTATCCAAAGTTTCATGAATTTTTAATTTTTTTTAAGCTATCTATTTCCTTGAATATTTCTCCATTTCTTGTATCATTTTTTGGATTTCCTCACATTGGGCTTTGCCTTTCTCTAGTCCCTCCCTGATTAGCTTAATAACTAGCCTCCTGAATTCTTTTTCAGGTAAACCAGGGATTTTTTCTTGGTTTGGATCCATTGCTGGTGAACTAGTGTAATTTTTGGGAGATGTCGACAAGTCTTGTTTTGTCATATTACCAGGGTTGGTTTTCTGGTTCCTTCTCATTTGTGCAGGCTCTGTCAGAGGGAAGGTCTAAGGCCGAAGGCTGTTGTTTAGATTTTTTTTGTCCCACAGGGTGTTCCCTTGATGTAGTACTCTCCCCCTTTTCCTGTGGATGTGGCTTCCTGTGAGCTGAACTGCAGTGATTGCTGTTTCCCTTCTGGGTCTAGTCACCCAGTGAGTCAACCCAGCTCCAGGCTGGTACCAGGGGTTGTCTGCACAGAGTCCTGTAATGTGAACCTTCTATGAGTCTCTCAGCCGTGGATACCAGCACCTGTTCTGGTGGAGGTGGCAGAGGGTGCAACGGACTCCATGGGGGTCCTTAGATTTGTTGGTTTAATGTTCTATTTTTGTGCTAGTTGGCCTCCTGCCTGGAGGTGGTGCTTTCTAGAAAGCATCAGCTGTAATAGTGTGGAGAGGGACTGGCAATGGGTGGGGCCCTAGAACTCCCAAGATTATATTCTTTTGTCTTCTGCTACCAGGGTGGGTAATGAAGTACCATCAGGTGGGGGCAGGGCTAAGTGTGTTTGAGCTCAAACTCTCCTTGCGCTAGTTTTGCTGTGGCTGCTGTTGGGGGTGGAGGTGAGATTCCCAGGTCACTGGAGTTGTGAACCTAGGAGGATTATGGCTGCCTCTGCTGAGTCATGCAGGTTGTCAGGGAAGTGGGGATAAGCATGCAGTCACAGGCCTCACCCAGCTCCCACGCAAACTGAAGAGCTGGTCTCACTCCCACTGTGCCCCCTGCAATAGCCCCGAGTCTCTTTTGCCCAGACTGGATTCTCTTTACCAACGGGAGTTCTTTTGTAGAACAAAGAACCCATAAAGCAGGGTATACAACAGTTATTTTAAACGGTATAGTTGAGAGTGCACCTCTCTCTCCTCCGGCACAAGTGTTCAACTAAGCAAACTAATTGCCCTCAAGAGGGCGCTCAAGTTAAGTAAAGGAAAAACAGTTAACATACACATTCTTTTTTTTTTGAGACGAGTTTTGGTCTTGTTGCCCAGGCTGGAGTGCAATGGTGCAACCTCGGCTCACTGCAACCTCCGCCTCCCGGCTTCAAGCAAGTCTCCTGCCTCAGGCTCCCAAGTAGCTGGGATTACAGGCATGCACCACCACGCCTGGCTAATTTTGTAATTTTAGTAGAAACGGGATTTCTCCATGTTGGTCAGGCTGGTCCTGAACTCCCAACCTCAGGTGATCCACCCGCGTTGGCCTCCCAAAGTGCTGGGATTACAGGCATGAGCCACTGCGCCTGGCCCATTTGTATTGATTCTAAGTATGCTTTCCTAGTCCTCCATGCCCATGCTACTATCTGGAAAGAGAAGAACTTCTTCACAGCTAATGAGTCTCCCATTAAATACCATCAGGAAATTAATAAGACTGCTTTCCTTGGTTTTCCTCCCACAAGAACTAGCAATAATACATTGTAAAGGCCACCAAAGAGGGATAGATGAGATAGCTGAGGGAAATAGGCAGGCGGACAAAGCAGCTAAATCAGAAGCAAGGGCGCCCTGGTCTCTGACCCACTTGAAGCCCCACTGATCTGGGAGGGCCCTATTAGAGAAATAAAACCTCAATACTCTCTTGCAGAAATAGAATGGGCCACCTTTTGGGGATACATCCTTCAGTCCTCAGGATGGCTACAGTTGGAGGACAATAAGCTTCATTTACCAGCTGCCAACCAATGAAAAGTACTTAAAAGCCTTCACTAGGCTTTCCACCTAGGTAAGGATAAAACCTATCAACTGGCCCAGAGATTGCTCTCAGGTAAAAAACTAATACAAATGGTTAAATAAGTTGTTAATGTGTGCAAGATCTGCCTTAAAAACAATCCCTTTACTCAACAGCTTCTTCTGCCAGGAACCCAAAGGACAGGAGGCTACCTCAGGGAAGAGTGGCAAATGGATTTCACCCATATGCCAAAGGCAAAGGGCACCAGTACTTCCTACTATGAATACTTTCACTAACTGGGTAGAAGAATTTCCAGGTCGGACAGAGAAAGCCTCTGAGATGATAAAAGTAGTAATCAATGAGATAATTCCCTGCTTTCGACTTCCTAAGTGCCTCCAGAGTGATAATGGCCCTTCGTTCAAGGTGGCTGTCACCTAGGGGGTCTCAAAGGCACTTGGTATACAGTGCCATCTTCACTATGCCTGGAGACCACAGTCCTCGGGAAAGGAAAGACAAATTATATTATCAAAGGCACTTCAGGATACTGTCTCAGGAGACTCATGTCCCCTGGACTACCCTTCTCCCCATAGTCTTGCTACATATCAGAAACACTCCTTCAAAGCTAGGTTTGAGTCCCTTTGAAATGATGTGTAGATAACCTTTTCTCACCACTTATCTCTTGCTAGACCAAGAAACCTCTGATTTAATTAAGCACATAACCTCTTAGGTCCATTTCCAACAGGAACGTCTGTTGGAGGCCCAGTCCTGTGAACCAGGGCCACCTCTATTCAATCCAGGGGACCTAGTGCTAGCAAAGGTACTCCCTTTCCTTTCTTCCTCTATAGGCCCAGGTTGGGAGGGATCCTATGCTGTAGTCCTTTCTACTCCTGTGGTGGTGAAGGTAACTGGAATAGACTCTTGGATTCATTATACCCAAGTAAAGGCCTGGGAAGACAATGGAGTCACCCCCCTTGATCCAGAAGAGCACCCAAAGTACCAAGGTAAGAAATCGGGGACCTCAAGCTAAAAATCACAAAAGATAAGTGTTAATAATTAACCTTCCATGGATATCCTCTTTATAGTCTTGCCTATGCTTGCTGTTCTTGCCTTTGCTCTTTTCTATACACGGTGCACAATAGTGTTTTCAGAATAATTCATATATTTCACTTCTTTCTTTCTCTTTTTTTTTTTTCTGAGATGAAGTCTCACTGTGTCACCCAGGCTGGAGTGCAGTGGCGTGATCTTGGCTCACTGCAACCTCCACCTCCCAGGTTTAAGCAATTCTCCTGCCTCAGCATCCCGAGTAGCTGGGATTACAGGTGCACGCCGCCATGCTTGGCTAATTTTTGTATTTTTGGTAGAGACGGGGTTTCACTATGTTGGCCAGGCTGGTCTTGAACTCTTGACTTCAGGTGATCCCCCTGCCTCAGCCTCCCAAAGTGCTGGAATTATAGGCATGAGCCACAGTGCCTGGCCTCACTTCTTATCGCTATAATCCTTGGCACTAGATTCTTATATAATACACATGTTTAACCTATGCATACTTAACCTTATAAAACTTGTTTTTTTTCTCTCACACCTAGAGACCATCAAACTACAAATCATCAGGAAACTAGAGCCTCAGACAATGGCTCACCTTTGATGGAGACCCTTAGATAGACCTCTGGGAGGAATCTGACTGCTATTTTCCCCAAAATAATGCTGTCAGCAGAAGTAGCTAAGATCAGTAGTCATCAATATTCTAACAGCAGTTAGCTGTACCTCTTCAGAATGGGGAAATGATATGGACAGGAGACAGGGAAATACTGGGTAGAAGAGGACAGCTCTTTGGCAAAGGCCTCACCCTCAAGCCTGAAGACCTGTGGCCCTAAATGAGGACAGGCATTTCTGTTTTTGAGCCCAAAAAGTTGCTTTTTGGACTGCTGTGCCCCCCCTCTTGTGCCCCTGTATAAACCCAAGACCTTAGTGGGCACACATACAAGCGGCTGAATGTTGGGACCAGCAGACCATCGATGGTGGAACAATACAGCAGAGAAAGAGAGGAGAAACATCTGGACACCAAGGGGAGTTCAACTGGGGGTGGTCAGAGAAGAATCTGGCCATTGGGTGGCCTGACTCCAGGGGAAGACCACCTTCCCACTCCATCCACCCTCTTCTGACTCCCCATCCATCTCACTGAGAGCCACCTTCACCACGCAATAAAACCTTGCACTCATCCTTCGAGCCCAGGTGTGATCCAATTCTTCTGGCACACTGGGCAAGGACTCAGGATACAGAAGCCTGTCACACTGGCCCCCAATCCTTGCGATAAGGCAGAGGGTCCATTGAACTGATTAACATACAAGCCATCTGCAGATGGCAAAGCTGAAAGAGCTTGGTAACACACGCCCACTTCGACTCCGGGAGTTGCAAACACCCATCCCTAGATGCTGCCTTGGGGCTGGAGCCCAAAAGCCCAAAAGCGCTCATGCCAGCCTCTGCATCTGCCTGTCTGCATGCTCCCCCTAGGGGTTTGAGCGACCAAGGAGGTGACAGCCCATCAATGTCCATGAGGGGAATCAGGGAACTGTCCTGTCTTACTTAGATGAGGTGTTTAAATCTTTAGCTTTAAGACATTGATCCCAGTTCCAAGATTAACACAACTGTTCCCAGACATTTACTCTCTAGTGCAAATGAAGAGTTTACAATGGCAGACTTCATTGAGAATAAAAGAAGAGACAAGACACAAAGTTGTGGACCCACTTTCTTCTTGGGGAAGGTAGAGACAGTCATCTTGGGGAAAGTTTGGAGAAGGGGAAGTTGGCAATCAAAGCCAATTCCACATTTTGGTCAGGACTGGCTCTGGCATCTGGATGTGGTGGAATGATTAATAGACTAGAAGTGCCATGCAGTTAAGGTCCCCAAGAGCATCCCTAGTCAAAAAGGGATGGGAATTTGGTGATACATACTGCATATGCAGCATCCATATGGGCCATTCCCCATCACCCTATGGAAATGTGGGGAACTGCCTGCTGTGCCATGAGTAATATATCCCTTTCCTCTAACCCAGGAGTCTCCTGTCTTCTGCCAGCATCTATGAATCTGTGGCAGGCTAACTTGTTAGCTTGCAAGTACGGTAAAATCTCAGAACCTTCACACTTCTTAACATTTATGTCATATAATAATATACATGTGTATAATCTGTATACATATATATATATTTTCTGGAATTTCTCCAGTAAGCATTTATTCTTTTAATTTATTCTTTACAATTTTAAAAAGAATTTTAAAATTGTAAATGAATAAATGACCCTTTATAGTTCTTGACAATAACATACCTTCCTTCTTAACATGGCTTCCTTCTCCTTCCTGTTTTACTTCTCCCTTTCCCCACTGTTGTTTTCGAGGATCACCTTCCAAATGAACTATTGGCATTCAAATTCTTGACTCAGAGTCTTTGCATTAGTCCATTTTCATACTGCAATGAAGAAATACCTGAGACTGGGTAATTTATAAAGAAAAAGAAGTTTAATGGACTCATAGTTCCACATGGATGGGGAGGCCTCACAATCATGGCGGAAGACAAAGGAGGAGTAAAGTCATGTCTTACATGGCAGCAGGCAAGAGAGCTTGTACAGGGGAACTGCCCTTTATAAAACCATCAGATCTCATAAGGCTTATTCACTATCATGAGAACAGCATGGAAAAACTTCTACCACCATGATTCAATTACCTCCCATTAGGTCCCTCCCATGATACTTGGGGATTATGGGAGCTACAATTCAAGATGAGATTTGAATGGGGACACAGCCAAACCATACCAGTCTTCTTGGATAACAAAACTTAAGACAACCAATATGTTCCACAAATGTTTGTCCAACCACCCTACATACTCCCAATCCCAGTCTGAAAAAGAGATTAATGCAAGTTTCTACCAAATTAGAGGACTAAGGGGCAGAGTAGCGGGGTAGGGGAAAGGGAAAGGCTGAGGCTTTTTATGTACTTCCTGCCTGCAGGGGAAGGTGTGCTCTGAATAAGCCCCACCACTGCCTCCCTCACCTCCTCACCACCTTTGGATGCCCTTTCTCTTTCTTTCTATTCATTTAATTCCCAAATAATATATTCATTTAATGACTCCTTAAAATGGTTTAGACCCTATGGAGAATGGAGTGTAATGATGGATGTGGGATGTGGTACATTTTTCTGAACAATGAATTACAGTAATAAACAGTCATCAAATACCGAATAGGAAACACAGAAAGTATTTAATTTAAGAAAGCGTTCTAGTAATAAGTGCAAATAAATAAAAGGCAGGGTCAAATTAAAATGCAAAGTAGCAGCCAGACAAAAATTATAAGGAATGAAGAAGCCAGTGGGGGCCTTAAAGATAGATAGCATGGAAGTTGATTCAAAATGTTTTTCTCTCATATGAATAATAAAACATGCTATTCATATTCAAGTATTCTGCAAAATGTAATGAGGAGAGCAAATCAAATTTTAAATAATGATGCTTTTTTCTTTTTTTTTGAGATAGAGTTTCCCTCTGTTGCCTAGGCTGGAGTGCAGTGGCACACACTCAGCTCACTGCAACCTCCAACTTCTGGGTTCAAGTGATTCTCGTGCCTAAGCTTCCTGAGTAGCTGGGATTACAGGCATGTGCCACCACACCTCGCTATTTTTTGTATTTTTAGTATAGACAGGGTTTTGCCATGTTGACGAGTCTGGTCTCGAACTCCTGGCCTCAAATGATCTGCCCACCTTGGCCTCCCAAAGTGCTGGAATTACATGTCCGAGCCACCGCGCCCAGCTTAATTTTAAATAATGATGATTTTAAAAGGCAGCTGGAAAAAAAAGCAATTGGACCATTTAAAAAACACAAATTAAAATGAACTACTGTTTTGGCATGACCTTTTAAATTTTAAAGATCTTTCCCCTCCTACCTGGAAAGTCCTCTTTTTCCTCTTCAATCCTGTCTATTCAAACCCTACAAAGCTTTCAAAGAACTGGCTTAAGTGTCCCCCCTCCTCCAGAGACCCTCTCATAGCATTTATTTATTATCTTTAATACTAGTTTTAGCACTTAATGATAATAGCTACCACTTAATGAGCATTTAGTACGTGCCAAGTCCTAAACTAAATCTTCAGGGGCAATTATCTCACTAAACACTCACAGCAATCCTTCAGGTAGCTGGTATCATTATCCTCATTTACATAAAAGGCATTGAGGCACTGAAAGGCTGAGTAACTTGCCCATGATCACAGTTCAGAGTTAGGACTTGAACCTGAGTCTTTTTAATATAGGGACCCACTATACTATACTGTCCCTGCCCTCCATCCTAGAGCCTTTGAATTATTCTTGATTGGCTCATGTGGCACCCCTTCCCTGGGATTATAAACCTCCTGGAATAGACACTCTTGAACACACTTGCCTGTGAAGTTACTATGATCATGTGTTACATTAACAGATTTTCTTTTAGATAAATAATGTGACTCATTTTTTTCCACTTACAAATTTAGGAGTTGACACTTATGTTAAAAATGATAACATAGGACTCCATGGGTATTTCTTTAACATTATTATTTTTTTTTACCGAGACAGAGTCTCGCTCTGTCACCCAGGCTGGAGTGCAATGGTGCAATTGGCTCACTGCAACCTCTGCCTCCCAAGTTCAAGCAATTCTCCTGCTTCAGCCTCCTGAGTAGCTGGGATTACAGGCGCATGCCACCATGCCTGGCTAATTTTTTGTATTTTTCGAAGAGATGGGGTTTCATCGTGTCGGTCAGGCTGGTCTCAAACTCCTGCTCTAATGATCTGCCTGCCTCAGCCTCCCAAAGTGCTGGGATTACAGGCCTGAGCCACTGCACCCGGCCTCTTTAACATGATTATATATGTATATCTCTCACCTAAAAGTACAGCATCTTACTTAATGAAATAAGAGAGGTTTTCATGCCAAAGTCAGGACTGAGATAAGAAAGCCAATTGGATCCACCAGTTTTTTTGTTTTGAGGTGGAGTCTTGCTCTGTTGCCCAGGCTGGAGTGCAGTAGTGCGATCTCAGCTCACTGCAACCTCCACCTCCCAAGTTCAAGCAATTCTCATGCCTCTGACTCCTGAGTAGCTGAGATTACAGGCATGCACCACCATGCCCTGCTAATTTTTATACTTTTAGTAGAGATGGGGTTTCACCATGTTGGCCTGGCTGGTCTCGAACTCCCGACCTCAAGTGATCCACCCTCCTTGGCCTCCCAAAGTGCTGGAATTACAGATGTGAGCCACTGTGCCCAGTCTGGATCCACTAGTTTTAAAAATTGTATTGGAGGTATTAGCCAAAACAATTAGAAAAAAAAAAAAGTAGAGGCATAATAAGGAGAAAGAAAGAAGTAAAATTTTATCTTTTTTTTTTGTTGCAGCTGATATTATTATATATCTGGAAAACCTAAAAGAGTCAATGAACAAATTGCTGCAAACAATAATCAAGAGATTGTCCTTTCTCCCTTGTGAGTTCTTGGCATCTTTGTCAAACACTGACAAATATATTGACTATAAATGTGTGCATTTATTCTGAGCTCTATATTCTGTTCTAGTGATCTATGTGTCTTGTTTTTATGTCAGTACCATGCAGTTTTGATTACTATAGATTTGTACTATATTTTGAAGTCAACTAATATCATGCCTCCAGCTTTGTTCTTTTTGCTCAAGATTGCTTTAGCTATTCAAGGTCTTTTGTGGTTCCAAATGAATTTTAGGATTTTAAAAAAATTTATGTGAAACAAATGTCATTAGAATTTTCATAGAGAGTGCATTGAATTTGTAGATCACTTTGGGCAGTATGGACATTTTAACAATATTTCTTCTAATCAATGACTAGTTAGAATAATGGAAGAGAAAACATCATTTACAAGAGCAAAATAAAATAAGGTGCCTTAGTAGAAACATAACAAGAAATGTGGAAAACGTTTATGAAGAAACTATAAAACACTCCTAAAATATTTTAATAAGTAGATTACCACATTCTTTGATAGAAAAATTTAACAACACAAAAATGTCAATACTTTGTAAGCTAATCTATAGATTTAACATCATCTCAATATAATTTCATCAGTCTTTTTTTCTGGAGCCAGAAATGTTGATTATAAAGTTTATTTAGACGAAGAAACAAGTAAGAACAGACATTCCTTAGGAAATAAAAGTGATGAGGAGGGCTAGCTCTAGGAGATATGAAAACATATTTAAAAGTTTTATAATTAAATCAGTATGATATTGGCATATGAATTGAAAAATGAAACAGAATATAAAGCCAGAAATACACTCACGCACACGGAAGTATAGTATATGATAAAGCTTATTTCAAACATGGGGAAAAGAAACATTTTTTAAATAAGTGGCATTGGAACAACTGGGTAGCCATATGGAAAAAGATAAGATCTGATTTATTCCTTACACTAACTTCCAGATAGAGTAGAATTCTCAGTGTGAAAAATAAAACTACACAAATAATAAGAGAAAATATGGGTGAATCCCTTAAAGTCTGGGAGAGGGAAAACATTCCTAACTATGATTTAAACTCCAGAAGCAATAAGGAAAAAGATAAATTTGATCACATAAAAATAAAAACATTTTGCATGTCAGAAAACATCATACAAAAGTGAAAAGACAAATGACCGACTGGAAAAAAATATTTGCAACTTACATCATAATCAAGAAGTAAACATCTTTAACATATAATGAACTTCTTAAATTGAGAAGAAAAGACGAACAACCCAATAGAAAAAGTTGTAAGCGATATGTATAGACCATTCACAGAAAAAGAAATGAAAACAGCTTTTAAACATGTGAAAAGATACTCAACTTCACTTACAGTAAGAGAAACGTAAATTAAAACTATACAGAGATAACATTTCTCACTTACATGACTGGCAAAAACTCAAAAGTTTGACAATATACTCTGTTGGCTGGCTGATCTCCCAGAGCAATGGTCCATTTTGAGGGCTCAGCATTGGTGTCTACTACTGAAAGGTTGGGCATTCAGCAGAGACAGTAGTTAGATCAGCCATGATGAAAGGGAGTACATGTTGTTGTTGGGCCCATATACAGCTTCCATCACTGCAACCATGACTACTCTGTTCACAGGAACTAGTGTGGCTGAGGAAAGAGGTTGGCTGACATACACAAGATGTATCATTCTGTGTGCCTATGTGGATGCTCTCTGGTGGTCATTAATATGAAACACAAAAGTCCCCACACTCTGTATCCTTTCTATAGGTTCATCCATATTCCTGTTCTGCAGACCTGTGTGTGTATCTTTTGCAACCTTTTCCTAAGCTGGTGTTTACAATTCTCTTACTCAAAGTTCTTAGTTATGGACAACAGGTTCATTCTAGCTAGTTTAAGCAGAAAGAGATTGGATATGACTCAGCCAGAAATAATGCAGCCAGGAAAATGTAGTTAGTAAAAATACACAATCACCCCATGGGAAAGTTTCATCTGAAATACCACCAACATAAGAATAGGAGTTAAGTGAGCCATTTTACAGTATTTGTGTAACAGTCACGATTTCTTTTTTAGTACATTTAAAGAACATAATTAAGTATATACATCCCACTAAAGTTTCTAAATTAATGTATCATAGCTACCAACCACTCATATAAAAATCTTAATACTTTTAATGTGATACTCACTGCCTAGTATCATGCCTGGCACTTAATAAACAATAAATACTTGTTGAGTGACTGAATACAGACCTTTTAAGAAAAAAAAACTGCCTAGGAATTTCTCCACTGAAACATAGAAGATGGGTGACACAGGTAGGACCAATTCCTAGTGACCTATAAGTCCACACCTTGTCTCAGTGAGAGAGAATGGCACTGTTCACAGAATAACTTTGAATTTATTCTAACTCATACTTACAAAGGAAATCATTCACATATTTCAGTATTTTTAACATACTTCCTGATTGATCCTGATATCTCAGGTTAAAGTAGAAACCCTGACTTGGCAGAAGTTGTGAGTTCTGGCCTTTAGAAATATAAGGTAGCATTGTAGTCAATCAAGTTTCCTTATGGCTATCTTCATTTAGACTCCCCCTAAAGCAGATCTTGAGATAGTTTTGCAAACAAGTAGTTTACTTAGGAGGTGATCCTAGGAAGCACAGTGAGAGAATGAGGAAGTGAGACAAGGAAAGGAGGGAAGCTAGTAAAAGGTGTGTCAGTGGCCAAGTTATTACTTTGGGCAACTAGGGCTCAATTCAGCAAGGGCCCTCTGAGACAGGGTGTACAAGATATCTCAGAACTGCCAGGCTGGGGATCAAAGAAGTTGGTGTACAGTAGGTCCTCCAATAACACTGCTTGATTCAATGCTGTTTTGTTATAAGGTTGATGAGAAAAAAATAAAACCGATTCCTGGTTGGGGCCCTGATCTGTGTGGAGTCTGTGTGGGTTTTCTCCAAGTACTCCAGTTTCCTCCCACATCCCAAAGCTGTGCATATGAGGTGAACTGGCATGTCTACGTGGCCCCAGTCTGGGTGAGTATGGGTGTGTCAGTGCTGCCCACGATGGGATGGCGCCTGGTCAGGGTGGGTTTCTACCTGGTGCCTGAGCTGCTGTGATAGGCCTGGCCACTTGTGACCCTGAACTAGAATAAACAGGTTGGAAGATGAATACAAATTGTTGTCAAATAAAAATTCATAAAGTCCACAACAATCAATAAAAGATGTGGTACAAAAGCGCTCAGTGAGCCTGCTCTATTAATGATTGTTTGGTTTTGAACTGCATGGTGGTAGGAGATGCTCCTTACAATGTCTGCTTTGCATACATTTATTCCTTGATTTAACCCACCACCACAACTGTCATTGCTCACTGATGCGCCAAAAATTGAGTAAAATAATTATCTTACTGATTTTTGTTAATCTTTGTTAAATGTATGTATGGTTCATACTTATTTCAATGTTTAATATTACAAGTGTTTTGGGTCTTTAGAAGTTTGGTCATGGTTCTGAAGACCAGAAATAGGCTATAGGAATGTAATTCTTGTTTATATCAATTAGCCTATGGGAAAATCAGATTTGTTATATGTTGTTTGCTTAAAGTGACAGTTTCTAAGAACCTGTTGATGACATTAAGTGAGGATTTATGTATTTATTTATTCTATCCCTCTTAAACAGAAGTCCTGAGTATTTTTCCAAGGCTGTTAATTCCCAGACATTTTCAGCATGCTTAATCATCCAGAAAGCATAGAGAGATGCAGGAAGCCATCACTGTGCATGGGGAGTGTCCACAGTAACCTGTGGGCTGGAAAAACAGATTAATTGTGAGACTGCAATATTATCTACTATAGTAGTCTAGTTGAAAAGGTTAACAAGGCCGGGTGCAGTGGCTTGCGCCTGTAATCCCAGCACTTGGGAGGCCGAGGTGGTCAGATCACCTGAGGTCAGGAGTTTGAGACCAGCCTGACCAACATGGTGAAACCCCATCTCGACTAAAAATAGAAAAATTAGTCAGGCGTGGTGATGCATGCCTATAATCCCAGTTCGGGATTACTCAGGAGGCTGAGGTGGGAGAATGGCTTGAACCCGGGAGGCGGAGGTTGCAGTGAATGGAGATCACACCACTGCACTCCAGCCTGGGTGACAGAGCCAAACTCCATCTCAAAAAAAAAAAAAAAAAAAAAAAAGAAAAAGAAAATGTTAACAATATGGTGGGAGGTGGGGAAACTAAGAAGAGTACATTGGAAAAGCTCCTCTTTCTGCTTGAGCTATACTTGGGACATTGTGTTTTGGAATTTTCTTTCTTTTCCTTCTTCAACCTTTGTGGCAAAAGGAAGCAGCTGTGAAGAGGCAGTGAGACTGAAGTCTCTCTTGCCCTCTCAATGATCAACTCTACTCATCCAAGAAGAAATAACCATTTGAGGCAGAAGAAAGAGAGATAAGGCAGTTTCACACTGAGCAAAATGTGGAAGACAAACTTCAATATTTTAACATTTTAAAAAACAAACTTTTAACTCTACTTTGGGGATTTGGAGTTAGTTAATAAACGTAAAGCTTGACATTGGTGACAAAGTTGCCATATGAAACCTAGTTGTTGAATGCTTTCATACCTTACTTTATATTGAAAAAGTCTGGAAGCATATGAATCAAAATGATAATAGCTGTCACAGCTGAGGTATGGAGAATATACTATACATATATTTAATATATTTAGTTGATGAATATAATATATACATGCTCATTACTTTTATAATTTATATATTATATATATGTATTAGTCTGTTCTCATGCTGCTAATAAAGACATACCCAAGACTGGGTAATTTATAAAGGAAAGAAGTTTAATGGACTCACAGTTTCACATGGCTGGGGAGGCCTCACAATCACGGCAGGAGGCAAATAAGAAGCAAAGACACGTCTTACATGGAAGCAGGCAAAGAGAGCATGAGCTCTTGTGAGACTTATTCACTATCACGAGAACAGCATGGGAAAAACCCTCCCCCATGATTCAATTACCTCCTTCCCATGACACGTGGGAATTATGGGAGCTACAATTCAAGATGAGATTAGTGTGGAGACACAGTCAAACCATATCAATATACACAATATATACATAATTTTTGGTAGATGTATACACCTGTATATGTAGTTAATATACATCTACTTAAATAGTTTAGCTTAAAATGTTACTTATGGTGAATAGATATGAAAAACCAGGAGACACTGATTATAAGGAGTGAGGTAGCTAATAAGCCCTGAATCTTAGTGGCCTAATACAATACAACAAAAGTCTGTTTCAGTCACTTGTGTACCTATAGTGTCAGAGGCTTTGACACCTTGTATTTATACTGTCTGGAACAGGCAGCCTCCTTAGTCCCCCAGCAGAGGAATAGAGACAGAATCACACGTGAACTTTTCACCACCTCAGTCCAGGAATGACTCCTCCCTTCACAGAACACTGGCCAGAACAAATCACATGTCTCTGTCTATCTACAACGGAGTGAGATGGGTTTGCCATGGAGATCCTGAAGTATAAAGATGGGATGTGCAATTGTTATTTATACTCTCTGATTACAAACATGTGAGTACCTCCATAGAAAGATGCAGTTACATTTGACAGAGCTTGTTTAAAAACAGTGATCACAAGTATAATAAAATCTTTCTTTTTCATAAGAAGGAAAACCTATTCCTTAGAAAGTACCAGAAAGTCAAGCTTCCATAGGAGATTTTCAAAACACTTTCCAGAGGAGCAAGATGGCTGGATAGAAGCCTCCACTGATCATCTTCTGTGTAGGAGCACCAAATTGAACAACTATCCATACACAAAAGCACCTTTATAAAACTCAAAAAGATGAGTAATCACGGTACCCGGCTTTAACTTCCTATCACTGAGAGAGGCACTGAAGAGGGTAGGAAAGACAGTCTTGAACCACGGACACCACCTCTTCCCCATCCCCCAGCAGCAGCTGCATGGTGTGCAAAAAAGAATCTGTCAGCTTGGGAGAAGGAGAGCACAGTGATTGTGGGACTTTGCATTGGAATTCAGTGCTGCCCTGTCACAGTGGAAAGCAACACCAGGCAGAACTCAGCTGGTGCCCATGGAGGAGCATTTAGATCAGCCCTAGCCAGAAGGAAATCACCCATCCCAGCAGTCAGAACCTGAGTTCCTGCAAGCCTCGCCACCATGCACTAAAGTGTTCGTGTGGACCTACATAAATTTGAAAGGCAGTCTAGGGCACAAGAACTGCAATTCCTCGGCAAGTGTTGGTGCTGTGCTGGGCTTGAAGCCAGTAGACTTGGGAGGCATGTAACCTAGTGAGACACCAGCCGGGGCAGCCAAGGGGGTGCCTGTGTCACCCCTCCCCTAACCCCAGGCTGCACAGCTTGCAGCTCTGGGAGAGACTCCTTCCATTTGCTTAGGAAAGGACAGGGAAGAATAAAGATGTTTCTTGCCACTTGGATACCAGCTCAGCCACAGTAGGAGAGGGCATGAGGCGGAGTACTGGGGCCCCCATTCAAGGCCCCAGCTCCTGGATGACATTTCTAGACACACCCTGAGCCAGAAGGAAACCTGCTGCCTTGAAGGGAAGAACCCAGTACTGGAAGGATTAATCACTTGCTGACTAAAGAGCCCTTGGGCCCTAAATAATCAGCAGTGGCAGTACTTGCCATGGGCCTTGAGTGAGACTCAGAGACATGCTGGCTTCAGGTATGGCCCAGCACATTCCCAGCTGTGGTGGCTACAGGGAGAAACTTCTTCTGCTTGAGAAAATGAGAGGTAAGAGAAAAGAGGATTTTGTCTTGCACCTGAGGTACCAGCTTGGCCAGAGCACCAAACGGGATCTTGGGGTCCCTGATTCTAGGCCTTGGCTCTTAGATGGCATTTCTGGACCTGCTCTGGGCCATAAGGGAGCCCACTGCCCTAAAGGGAGAGTGCAAGGCTTGGCAGCATTCACAAGTTGAAAAGAGACCTTGGTCCTTAAGTGAACATTGGCAGTAGCCAGGTAGTACCTGCCATGGTATTGGGGTGGTGGTGGGTGGCTTCAGGGAGAGACCCCTCTGCCTGTGAAAAGTGGACGGAAGAGTGGGAAGGACTTTGTCTTGTGTCTTGGATGCCACCTCAGCTGAAGTAGAATAGAGCACCAGGTAGATTCCTAAGGTTTCTGGCTCCTGGCCCTGGCTCCCAAACAGCATCTCAGGACCTGCCCAGGGCTGGTGGGAACATGCCACTCTGAAGAGAAGAACAGAAACCTGGCTGGCTTCACCAGCTGCTGATTGTAGAACCCTAGGTCTTTGAACAAACATAGGCAGTAGTTACAGCAGGCCTTGGGTGAGACCCAGTGCTCTTCTGGCTTTGGGTCTGACCCAGCATAGTCCCAGTAGTAGTGGCCACAGGGGTGCTTGTGTCACCCCTCTCCCAGCTCCAGGCAGCTCAGCACAGAGAGAGAAGCTCCATTTGTTTGGGAAGAAATAAGGGAAGAGAACAAGAATCTCTGCCTGGTAATACAGAGAATTCTTCTGGATCTTTATCCAAGAACACCAAGGTGATACCTCTATGAGTCTACAAGAGCCATAGTGTTACTGGGCTTGGGATACCCTGTAATGCTGGCTGCAGTGACCAAAAACTTAGATCATAACACTCAAGTCCCTTTAAATACATGGTGTTATTAGTCTGTTTTCACACTGCTATAAAGATACTACCTGAGACTGGGTAATTTATTTAAAAAGGAGATTTCATTGACTCACAGTTCTGCATGGCTGGGGAGGTCTCAGGAAAATTACAATCATGGCAAAATGCAAAAGGGGAAGCAAGGCACATTTTATATGGTGACAGCAGAGAGAGAAAGTATAGGGGGAAGCACCAGACACTTATCAAACAACCAGATCTCATGCGAACTCACTCACTATTATGAGAACATCATGGGGGAAACCGCCCTTGTGATCCAATCCCCTCACACCAGGTCCCTCCCTTGACATGTGGGGATTACAATTCGGACTAAAATTCACAATGAAACTTAGGTGGAGACAAAACCAAACCATATTATTCCAGCCTGGCCCCTCTCAAATCTCATGTCCTTTTCACCTTTCAAAACTAATCATGCCTTTCCAACAGTCCCCCAGAGTCTTCACTCATTTCAGTATTAACTCAAAAGTCCAAGTCCAAAGTCTCATACAAGAAAAGGCAAATCCCTTCCACCTATGAGCCTGTAAAATAAAAAACAAATCAGTTACTTCCAAGATACAATGGGGTTACAGGCATTGGGTAAATGTTTCCATTCCAAATGGGAGAAACTGGCCAAAACAAAGGGGCCACAGGCCCCATGCAAGTGCAAAACCCAGTGGGGCACTCATTAAGTCTTAAAGCTCCAAAATGATCTCCCTTGACTCCATGTCTACATCTGGGGCATGCTGATACAAGGGGTGGGCTCCCACAGCCTTGGGCAGCTCTGCTCCTGTGGCTCTGCAGGGTACAGCCCCTGTGGCTGCTTTCACAGAATAGCATTGAGTGCCTGTGGCTTTTCTAGGTACATGGTGCAAGCTGTTGGTGGATCTACCTTTCTGGGGTCTGGAGGACAGTAGCCTTCTTCTCACAGCTCCACTAGGCAGTGCCCCAGTGGGGGCGCTGTGTGGGGGCTCCAACCTCACATTTCTCTTCTGCACTGCTGTAGCAGAGGTTATCTATGAGGGCTCTGCCCCTGCAGCAGACTTCTGCCTGGACATCCAGGTATTTCCATACATCCTCTGAAATGTAGGCAGATGTTCCCAAAGCTCATCTTATCTTCCATGCACTCCCAGGCCCAATACCACATGGAAGCCACTGAGGCTTGCGGATTGCACCCTCTGAAGCAATGACCTGAGCTGTACCTTGGCCCATTTAACCATGATTGGAGCTGGCTGGAGCAGCTGAGATGCAGGGCACCAGGTTCTCAGGATGCACAGAGCCGCAGGACCCTGGGCCAGGCCCACAAAACCATTTTTCCCTCCTAATGATGGGAGGGGCTGCTGTGAAGGTCTCTGACGTGCCCTGGAGACATTTTTCCCTATTGTCATGGCTACTAACATTCAGCTCCTTGTTACTTATGCAAATTTATGCAGCTCTCCAGAAAGCTGTTTTTTGTTTGTTTGTTTGTTTTGAGACGAGGAGTCTCTATCACCCAGGCTGGAGTACAGTGGTGTGATCTTGGCTCACTGCAACCTCTGCTTCCTGGGTTCAAGTGATTCTCCTGCCTCAGCCTCCTGAGTAGTTGGGATTCTACCACATGATCAGGCTGCAAATTTTCCAAACTTTTACACTCTGTTTCCCCTTTAAACATCAGTTTCAATTTCAAACCATTTCTTTTTGAGCGCATATAATTGTATGCTTTCAGGAAAAACCAGGTCACACCTTGAATGCTTTGCTTCTTTTTTTTTTTTTTTTTTTTGGAAAGAAAGAAAAAGAGAGAAAAGAAGAAAGAAAGAGTGAAAGAAAGAAAGAAAAAGAATGAAAGAGAGAAAGAAAGAGGAAGAGAAAGAGGGAGAGAGAACGGGATTCTTGTTCTATTGCCCAGGCTAGAATGCAGTCTA
>CAUYLG010006212.1:0-39314 GCA_963573385.1 Cacajao melanocephalus | reverse complement strand
GTAAATACATCATTTAACTACTCTTATGAAGTACTTGGGATGCCAAGCAGGTTCAAGAAAGCTCTGCTTTAAAATATTGCTGATTCTAGCCTGGGCAATAGAACAAGAATCCCATTCTCTCTCCCTCTTTCTCTTCCTCTTGCTTTCCTTCTTACATTCTTTTTTTTTCTTTCTTTCACTCTTTCTTTCTTCTTTTCTTTTTCTTTCTTTCAAAAAAAAAAAGAAAAAGAAAAAGAAAAAGAAATCCATAGGAGCTTCTGGAATTGAAAATTTCACTTAAGGAATTTTAAAACGCAATTGACAGCTTTATCAATGGACTAGACCAAGCAAAAGAAAGAATTTCAAAACCCAAAGACTGGTCTTTTAAACTAACTTAGTCGGACAAAAATATAGAAAAAAGATTTTTAAAAGATAAACAGAGCCTTTGAAAAATCTGGGATTATGTCAAGCCACCAAATCTGTGTATTATTGGCATTCCTGAGAAAGAATGAGAAAACATAAACAACCTGGAGAACATATTTAAAGAAATAATTCAAGGAAGTTTTCATAATCTAGCTAGTGAGGTAGACATCCAGATTCAAGAAATACAGCGAACACCTGCAAGATGTTATACAAAATGAACATCACCAGAGCATAGAGTCACCAGACTGTCCAAGGTTAGTATTAAAGAAAAAAGTGTTAAAGACAGCTAGAAACAAAAGATTAGATCATATACAAAGGGAAGCCTAACAGTCTAACAGAGGACTTCTCAGCAGAAACCTCACAAACCAGGAGAGATTGGAGGCCTATTGTCAGCATTTTTAAAGAAAACAAATTCCAACCAATAATTTTATATCCTGCCAAACTAAGCTTCATAGGTAAAGAAGAAATAAAATATTTTCCAGAAAAGCAAGTGATAAGGGAATCAGTTACCACCAGATCAGCCTTCCAAGAGATCTTTAAAGGAGCTCTAAACATGGAAATGAAATAATGATACCTGCTACCACAAACATACACTTAAGTACACGGCTCACAGACCTCATAAAGCAACCATACAATAGAAATTACAAAGCAATCAGCTAACAACTCCACAATGGGATCAAAACCCCACATATGAACATTAACTTTGAATGTAAATTGTCCAAAGGTCCCACTTAAAAGGCACAGAGCGGTAAGTTGGAATAAATAAAGAAAACTAAAACAAAAACCAAGATGCATCTATCTGCTTTCTTCAAGAGGTCCATCTTACATATAATGACACTGATAGGCTCCAAGTAAAGGGTTAGAGAAAAATCTATCACAAAAATGGAACACACAAAAGAATTCTTACATCAGACAAAACAGACTTTAAGCAAAACCATAGTTATAAAAGACAAAGAATGGCATTACATAATGATACATGGTTCAATTCAACAAGCAGGCTCAACTATCCTAAATATATATATAACATTAGGGTACCAAGAGTACCCAACATTAGGGTACCCAGATTCATAAAACAAGTAATTCTAGATTTACAAAAAGACTTACACAGCCACGTAATAATATTAAGAGACTTCAACATTCCACTGACAGCAGTAGGCAGATTATTAAGGCAAAAAAGTAACAAAGATATTCTGGATTTAAATTTGACAGTTGATCAGTTGTGCCTGATAGACATCTACAGAACATTCCATCCATCAACCACAGAATATGCATTCTTCACGTCCGCACATGGAACATGCTTCAAGATCAAATCACATGCTTGACTATAAAGCAAGTCTCAATAAACTAAATATAAAAAAAGCAGAAATCATATCAACCACACTCATGAATCACAGTGGAATAAAAACAATAGAAATCAATACCAAGAAGAACTCTCAAAAACATGCAATTACAGGGAAATTAAGCAACTTGCTCCTGAATGTCTTCGGGGTAAACAATGAAATTAGGGCAGAAGTAAAAAGAATCATTGAAAAACACAGCATATCAAAATCTATGGAATGCAGCAAAAACAATATTAAAAGGAAAGTTTATAGTGCTAACCACATACCTCAAAAAGTTAGATCTCAAGCTAATGATCTAACATCACATCTAGAGGAACTAGAAAAATGAGAACAAATTAACCCCAAAGCTAAGCAAAAGAAATGAAATAACTAAAACCATAGCAGAACTGAATGAAATTGAGACCCCAAAACCATACAAAGAATCAAACCAAAAATTTTTTTTGAAAGGATAAACAAGATTGAAAGACTGCTAGCTAAATTAACAAAGAAAAAAAAGAGAAGATCCAAATGAGCACAATCAGAAACAACTAATGTGACATTACAATCAATCCTGGAGAAATATAAAAGATCCTCAGAGACTATTCTGAATACCTCTTTGCACAAAAACTAGAAAATCTAGAAGAAATGTGTAAATTCCTGGAAACACATAAACAGACCAATATTGAATGACAAAATTGAATCAGTAATAAAAAACCTACCAACAACAACAAAAAAAAACCTGACCACAAGGACTCACAGTCAAATTCTATTAGACACACAAAGAAGAGCTGCTGGTACTAATTCTACAGAAACTATTTCAAAAATCAGGAAGTGCAACTCTTGCCTAACTCATTGTATAAAACCAACATCAGTCGGATAACAAAACCTAGCAAAGACACAACAAAAAGAAAACTACAGGACAATATCCCTAATGAATAGAGACACAAAAATACTCAACAGAACACTAGCAAACCAAATCCAACAGTACATCAAACAGTTAATTCACCATAATCAAGTAAACTTCATTTCTGAGATGCAAGTTTTTCGCAATACATTCAAATCAACATGTGATTCACCATATAAGCAGAATCAAAAACTAAAATCGTATAATCATCTCAACAGACATGGAAAAAGCTTTAGATAAACTTCAACATCCCTTCATGATAGAAACACTAAACTAACTTGGCACTGAAGGAACAAACCTCAAAATAAGAGCTATTTATGACAAACCCACAGCCAACATCACACTGAATGGGCAAGAAGTGGCAGCATTCCCCTTAAGAACCAGAAAAAGACAAGGATACCCTTTCTCACCACTCCTATTTAACCTAGTACTGGAAGTACTAGCCAGAGCAATTTGGTAAGAGAAAGAAATAAAAGACATCCAAATAGGAAAAGAAGTCAAACTATCTCTCTTTATGGACAACATGATTCTGTACCTAAGAAACACTAAAGACTCCACCGAGGCTTCTGGAACTGATAAATGACTTCAGTAAAATTTCAAGAACAAAATCAATGTACAAAAATCAGTAGCATTTCTACACACCAATGACATTCAACTGAGAGCCAAATCAAGGACACGATTTCATTTACAATAGCCCCCTACACACATACACACAGAACAAAAATCTAGGTATGCATCTAGCCAAGGACGTAAAAGGTCTCTATAAGGGGAACTACAAAACACTGCAGAAATAAATCATAGATGACACAAACAAATGGAAAAACATCCCATGCTCATGGATGGGAAGAATTCATATGAAAATGGCCATACTACCCAAAGCAATTTACGTATTCAATGCTATTCCCATCAAGCTACCAATGTCATTTTTTTAATAGAACTAGAAACTGCTATGCTAATCTTCATATGAAACATAAAAGCCCAAATAACCAAAGCAATTTCAAGGAAAAAAAGAAAAAAGGAAAGAAAAGAAAAAAGAAACAATATCAGAGATTTCACATTACCTGACTTCAAACCATACTATATGCTACAGTAACCATAACAGCCTGGTACTAGTACAAAAACAGACATGTAGACAAATGGAACAGAATAGATAACCCAGAAGTAAAGCTGCACACCTACAGCTATCTTATTTTTAACAAAGTTGACAAAAATAAGGAAAGAAGAAAGAACTCCCTGTTCAATAAATTGTGTTGAGACAGCTGGCTAGCTATATGCAGAATAAAAATGTACCCCTACTTTTTACTGTATACAAAAATTAACTCAAAATGGATTAAAGATTTAAATGTAAGACCTCAAACTATACAAATTCTAGAAGAAAACCACATTCTGGATATTGGCCTTGGGAAAGAATTTATGACTAAACAAAAAATGACAAGTGTGATGAAATTAAACTCAAGGTCTTCTGCACAACAAAGAAACTAACAACAGAGTGAACAGACAGCTTACAGAATGGGATAAAATATTCACAAACTAGTCATTCAACAAGGGACTAATATTCATAATCTACAAGAAATTTAAATAGTTGAACAAGCAAAAAACAAACAACCCATTAAAAATAGGCAAAAGATATGAACAGACACTTCTCAAAAGAAGACATACAAGTGACCAACAAACATGAAAAAATGTCCATCATCATTAATCATCAGAGAAATGCAAATCAAACTACAATGAGACACCATCAGTCAGCATGATATTATTAAAACGTCAAAAATCAACAGATATGGGCAAGGCTGTGGGGAAAAGGGAACAGCTTATACACTATTTGGGAAAATGTAAACTAGTTCAGCCACTGTGGAAAGCAGTTTAGAGATGTCTCACAAAACTTTGAACTCCCTTTTGACCCAGCAATTTCATTACTGGGTATGTATCCAATAGAAAATAAATCGTTTTACCAGAAGACACCCACACTCACATGTTCATTGCAGCACTATTCACAATAGCAAAGCCATGGAATAAACCTAGGTGTCCATCAACAGTGGACTGGATAAAGAAAATGTGGTATGTATGCACCATGGAATACTACACAGTCATGAAAAAGAAAGAAATTATGTCCTTTGCAGCAACGTGAATACACTAGAAGCCCATTATCCTAAGAGAATTGACACAGCAACAGAAGCTCATATCCTTCTTGTTTTCACTCATAACTGGGAACTAAACATAAGGTAGTCATGCACATAAAGATGGCGACAGTAGAAACTGGGAGCACTAGAGGGAGTGGAAGGGAAGGGAGAAAGGGTTTAAAAAAAAACTATAAGGTGCTATGCTCAATAGCTAGTGATGAGATCAGTTGCACCCGAAGCCTCAGCATCATGCAATATATACAGGTAACAAACTTATATCTGTACCCTATGGATCTAAAATAAAATTTAAAGAAAAAAATAAATAAATACATAAAGTTTTAAAGCTACAGAAATCACAATTTTAGAATAAAGAGTATTTTTTATTAAATTTGTCAATTTAATTTTTATTTAAGGCTATTATAAAAAGTTTTAATAAGGTAAATATACATATGTGCACATATAGATATATATATGTATATGTATCATCTTCAAGCCATCCTAATGTTATCCTCAAATCTTTGATTTTTCCAAGCATTTTCTCTTCCAGCATGCTTAATATTTTTGTTACCATGACAACATGTATTATAATTCCTTTTTTTTTTTTTTACAGTGTTGCACTAAGGATTGGTTGAGAAATTACAATAAAAACAGCCTCCTAATTCTTTCATTTGATTGTACATGTTTACCTTCTTTTACACCTAAAGGATTTTTAAAAACCTATCATAAGTCAACCAGATTTGCAAAGATAGGAACAGTGGTGCAATGATTTTCTTGACATGGAAATTTTATCCTGAAACGTTGAGTAGATGGATGAGAAGGCATTAACTATCAGTGAGTTGAAACAGAAATGAAACTCTCTCCTTTAAGACGGAATTGTACCAGAAGGGAGGGGCCATTTTGTTTTCAGTCGAGCAGCAACTGAAACCAGATCAGCATTTGGTACAAGTTCAGAGCATTTTTGAAACATTCTATTATCTGCATGGGTAAAAAAAGACACCAGTTGAATAGAAGAAAAGAATGATCATATTCTGACATCTCAATATCTCCTTCTGAATTTGAAATGTGATTTAATTAAGGACTGGTAAAGGGTAGGTTGTGAAGCAGGAGATGCTCCTTACCAGTTAATCTTGGGGAAAAAAAACCAAAACATTTATCTGCCCAGTGCCGTCAACTTTCATAAGCACAAGTAACAGGCCAGAAGCCTGCAACCCTAGTTCCCACATAGCTGATCAGCAGTTATGAAATCACTGTGGTTAAAACTGAGCTCTTTAAGGTATCCTTTTATAGAGAAACCCTGGAAAACAATAAATAGAACATTAAGAGATATCATAATTGCAAAAAAAAGTTTCACCAATAAACCTCCAATAGAAATGCAAATATCATTTTCTCTGGACTTCTCTTCTGCTCTCAGTTATGAAGATCATACAGCTCAGGAAATTAGGACTATTCCAAATTTGCCTTTGGTAAAGAGATTTGGAAGTAAAATGTTAGGGATTATTATTTACAATATCATGTCCATTTGTACTCTATAGAAAAGAGGTCTGAGAATTTTCCAAACTTGAAAATATGGTTCATTTGATGATTAAAAGAAAAGAACTATCACAGTTTTTATAATTCATAGTACATTTTTCTAAAATTCTGCTCTGTGTTAATGAATTAAAATACACTTCCAGCTGTTTTGAAATATAAAGTGCCAAGTTGCTGTGTAATATTATCAAGTTCCAAAGATAGAAAAAATAATTAAGCATTTAATTCTCATTAATGTACATAACTTGTTTTTGATTTTTTATTCCCACAGTTGAATAAGTCAGATCTTCTGTCTTATTTTTTATTTTTATTTTTTGAGACAGAGTTTTGCTCTTTTCACTCAGATGGTGCGATCTCAGCTCATTGTAACCTCTACATTCCAGGTTGAAGTGATTCTTCTGCCTTAGCCTCCCAAGTAGCTGGGAGTACAAGCATGCGCCACCAAGCCCGACTAATTTTTGTATTTTTAGTAGAGATGGGGTTTCACCATGTTGGTCAGGCTGGTCTCTAACTCTGGACCTCAGATGATCCACCTGTCTCAGCCTCCCAAAGTGCTGGGATTACAGGTGTGGGCCACCATGCCGGCAGATCTTCTGTCTTGATGATACACATTATTACATAAAAAATATTTTTATATTTCCCTACATTTGTTTTCAATAGGACACAAAATCATTAAACAGTAGTTATGAAAAAATAAAATAAAGAAAGAATGCCATAGAGCCAGACTTAGGCACATCATGATTCTAAAATTCAACAAACCCAGAACTTTCCTTTGTATTATCTGCCTTGATTTGAACACAGGAAAAAAAAAGGGGGGTAGTTTTGGAAGATTAAAAAAGAAGTGATTCAGTCCTTATGGTACCTGAGAAAGTGTCAACACAATAACAAGCAGAGGGAGGTTCTCTAAAAGGAAATGATATTTATTCAGGGATATGCACATCATAGTAAATTATATGTGTATCCCAGGGAGGTAAGGGAAGATGAAAGTTTTTAAAGAAATAAATGAGCAGAACTGCATAACTGTTTTAATAAAAGCCCACCTTAGCCTACCTTAGCCCATCTCTGCCCTACTATGTATGGATTCTGTCCATGGGTGACTTTTTCCTGTGCAAAGCTTGGATTCTATGCAAGCAACACAAAGAGAAGGCCAATGTGCTTTGTCCCCCTGAGTAGCAGCTTCTTATACGAGCCGTGCAGGCAAACATCCTCCTCCCAAGGCCAGGCTCCTTGCAGGCACCTTACTCCTCCAATTTTAGGAGATTAGGGCTTGGAGCAATTTGGCAGAATGATGCCAGGGTTCCTCTGCTTTGGTGGACTCAGTGGCTATGTTCTTATCTCCAGGAAATTCGATTTAGGCAAAAACCCATCAGCTTATATTAATCTTAAATGCAAACTTAAATTAATCTTAAAAGCATGAAGGTGTTCATGCCTTCTTTATGTTTCCCTGCAAAATATCCTTCAAATCTCCCAGAAGTCTCCAGCATTCTGCAGTATTTTTTAAACTTAACTATCTTTCTTCTGTGCTTCCAGCTGTGCCATCTTTTCATTTGCCTTGATGTGGGCTCCAATTCTAGCCTAGGGTTTCATCAGCCAAAAAGAAGAATGTGTTCCACAAAGAATCTGAGAAATTTCAGATGACACCCAAGCACAGCAAGTCCAAGTATCAGGATACACAGTTAAGGGGTAAGACAAATGTCTTCTCTTTTTCTATAATTAAGTTTAATTTATATTCAGAGTCCCAGTTCCACTAATAGTAGAAACCACTTCCAGCCCCAAATTACGACAGTGTTAAAGTTTCCTATAACTTAGATTCAATGTGAGGGCAGATATTTGGCTTTAACTTCCAATATAAGACAGATATAACACTATGCAGAAAATATCAGGAAAGAAATCTATTTTATTCTGTTGGCATGTAGTCACTACAGAAGGTGTTTTAAAACCAAATGAAGGAGAGGAGCTCTAATACAATTCACTAATTTCCATGTACACTGAACAATCTTAAAGCTATATATGGGAAAGCATATACTATAAAATATTTTAACCTCCTGGTGAGTGGTTATTAACATGAAATAGTAAATTCTGACCAAAATAATGAGACTTGATCATTGCTTTAATGTGGATTATTATTGCATCAACAAATTCATACTACAGGTCAAATCGTACAGCCTGAAGAATAACAACTATGAATAAAGGAACAAACTATAATGATGATGAGTCAAGAAACTGGAAATCTACCAAGATCATGTTTTAAATGTCTTTTAAACAAGTATTTGCTAATGGAATTGAACTAGGGAATACTAGGGGAAGTAAGTTGGACATGTCCAGTGTCCTCAGGGAAGACAGAATAGAAGGACTGTGAATGAAGACATAGGGCTTCCACCTGAAGGAGAAATAGACCCCTGAGCCCAAGGCTGAAGACTGTGATCTTGCAAAGCATTCTGGGCCTTCAGTTCAGACTGTTGAATGTTAAATGTGGTGCTAGACACAGCAATACCTTTAACACACTTCCTGTTGGCTCTGTGATACATAGTTGTCCCCAAAGTCTTTTCTGTGGAAAACTGAGTTTGTGAGGGTGTTCTTGAAAAGAAGCTACATGGTCAAACAAGTCTAGGATGCATGGCAGTGCTCTTAGCTCACATAGCACAGTGAGAAGGGCTCTGATGTGAAATCCAGATCAATATCTTTCAACCTAGTATTTGCCAGATTGTTTGGAGCATTCAGCCTGTCTTTTTTTTTTTTTTTTTTTTTGGTCACACTTATTAACATCCTGTAGAACTGATATTCTGAGGAGCACCTTGGAGATGCTGATCTTGATCTATGTTTCAAGGTGTATAGGCAATTTTTTTAGTAAATTTATGATTTTACCTTTAACTACGATATAGTTTTATTGTAAAATTTTCAGCAGAATGACAACCAGTGGTTGTCCAAATGAACACCCAAGAAAGTGTTCATTTCTCAGGAGGACTCCTCTGCTAGATCACTGACAACTCAAGTTCTTAATTCTCTATCCCAGATGCCATCTTGGTTTGGTTCTTAGGAACCAATCTGTCCTCATCCCTGCTGATATGTTTTCCAGGGTGCTGCAGCTCTCTGACATACAAAGTAAAAGTTGTACTGAGAGCTGCAGTTGCACCTG
The DNA here is from genome assembly GCA_963573385.1 of Cacajao melanocephalus. Classification (NCBI taxonomy): domain Eukaryota; kingdom Metazoa; phylum Chordata; class Mammalia; order Primates; family Pitheciidae; genus Cacajao; species Cacajao melanocephalus. Next base: position 29,906 of record CAUYLG010006212.1, on the reverse strand, counting down.
CTCCCTGAGAAAGCTGAAATACTTCATGGGAAGAGGAAATTTTCATGCCACTCCCTTTGCATTCTTATGCTGGGGAATGCTGGGAAGATGGCTCTTCAGGGCAAAGGACACACCAAACATCTTTGAATATAGGGAAAGAAGCAACCCGGGACTGAGTAGGAGTGTGGACTAGACAGGTTTCATTTGCTTCACATAACAACAGAGAGGAAATTAGAGAATTATAAAAGGAAGAAAGAAGGGATATTTGAAAGAAGACCCTGGCAGTGACCAGTGGAAGAGGTCTAGAAAGGTTTTTTTAGAACAAGGATATAAAATATTCTATTTTAATTGTTTGCACTAGTGCATTGTAAATATTTTTCCCAACTCTTCCACAATCTTCCAAGAGCTCCATCAACATGTCTCTGTGTACTTCTCAATGCTGTCCTGGTTGATGCGTGAACCTGAACAACTAGAGGTAGTATCTACACTCTGCTTTTGGGTCCTTGTGTATAGAACCAGAGAAGTTGACTGAGGCCGGATGGAGCTCGGGCCAGAAGTGACCAATTAAAATACACTTAACTTCATATGCAGGTTGACTGGGAATAGCTCTACCCAAGCTGACTAAAGCTTCACAGGGCCAGCTGGATCTCAAGAGGTAGCATACTAATAAAAGTTAAACTTAGTGCTGATCATCAGAGAAGTGCAATATAAAGCAAGTACTTCTGACTTATCGAAGTCAGGGAGAACATTTTAGTGACAGTATCAAGTATGAGTGTGAGTGAAGGGCAGAGAGAAAAGAGCCCTGTTTTACTTGGCTGCTGAAAGTGTAAATTCACAACTTTGTATAAAGCATTGGGTACTGTGTATCAAATATCTTAAACATAACTGTGTATGTTAACTTGGGAATAGGTAATTAGCTACAGGAACAGAAAATCATTGAAAATCTGTGGGCATTCATACATTTTACAGAATTATTTATAAGAACAAAAATAGATATACTCTAAATGCTTAATAAAGGAGATCGATTAAAATACTCATTTTGCAATAACACAATATTTCACTTCTTTCCTTCTCTCTCTTCTCTTCTCTTCCTGTCTCTCCATATGTACATGTAGAGGAGAGACAGGAAGAGAAGAGAGGGAAGGCACATCAGACTCAGGCACAAAAGAGGATTCACAGTAGTATTGCTGACTTTATTTTTTAGATAATTAAAAAACACTTTTTAGATTTTTTATATCATGTTCACTTTTTTCCCGTTTTTTGTACAGATGGAGTTTCACTATGTTTCCCAGTCTGGTCTTGAGCTCCTACGCTCAAGTGACCCTCCCATCTTGGCCTCCCAAAATGCTGGGATTACAGGCATGAGCCATCATAATTGTCCTTTTTGCTATATTTAAATACCCACTTTATGAAGGAATGGGATAAGAGTGAAGCGAAGTTTGATTTCACACAACACTGACTGAACCTCAGGCTTTTACTTGATCAATCATATTTTGGGACAGTATGCAGTTTCAAAAAACACAAATGTAAATATGTTCTAAGTGAAATGCACTGTGGACATATTTTCTATTCCAAATCTAATATGTTTTGACCTCACTAGCAGGCTGCATTTTAAAAAGGAGAAATACTTTTATATAAAGTAATCTTTATTTTTCATAATCAAAAGAATTTGTTTTGTTTCAGACTATTCTAACCCACGCTTATAGTCTACAGCTAACCAAAGAAACCCTGGAAATGGGAAGGGGAGGGGAAGAAAAGAAGAAACATCTGTCTTCGGATTAAAGAGTAAAGAAAATAAAGGCAGACACCCAGGCAAAGACCTGTGCCTCCTCTTACACAGTAAGCGTTTCCTTCAGTTGTCAACTAATGTTTAAATAAAATTATTTAAGGCAGTTGATCTCCATTTATTCAGCCTTCTGTCTAAAACGGTTTTTATTCTGGAATCTCATTAAGTCACATGAACAGCTGCACCAAGTTGTTATGGCAACAGGAATTTTAAAGGTAAATTAATTTTGCTACAAGGTGTTATTAAGAGCAGGTAAGGGTGGCCTTGAATAATAATGGCTCCTCTCTGCTCTGCAGAGCATGACAGCTCCCATTGAGCTGCAAGAGCTGCAATGGGAAGAGAAACATCCTTGATTTATTGTCATCTCTTAACAATTCTTATAGGAAATGTGACCATAAATTGTGCTGGTTTTATTGCAAATTTGTATATCCCACTTTTAATCCTCCATAAAATTATAGATTGAAGGAGTTTTCCAGCTCATCAGTCCATTGGTTTCTGATGAACTTATACAAGAGAAGCTACCATTAGCCAGTTTCCCTGTGAAATGACGATATATTCCTAGAGAGCTTTATGTTATGGAAAAGTGTGCCCTTTTAATTTTAGAGAAAGAAGTTAGAAAAAGCCTCAGATTTAAATTCATGTTACACCTAAGTGAGCACGCAGATGAAAAAAATTTAGCAAGTAGCTTCTAAACTGGGATCAGAGAAAAGTTCTGAGTTTCATCTGCACAAGTCCTATAGAACTGTTCCAGCTTCCGGATTCTCTACATTTGTATTTTCCAGTATCTGCTTTTGTTTGTTAGTCTTGTTTTTGTTTTTGTTTTGATTTTTTACACTAGTCCTAGAAAAGTATTCCATGGTAAAATAATTATGGGCTGTCATTCATAACACAGGTCACAGAGCAATTTAGCAGATTAAAAGCCCTGCCAAGTCCCGTTATAAATGAGCTAATCTTGATTATTTTTAATCCTATATTTTACAGACACTTCTTGTCATGGAATGTATTTTTAAGTATCTCATTAGTTTTGAGTAAAATTTATTAAGGTCAGGTTAACCTACTTTGAGAAATGCTCCTTAGATTAAAATCTTGAGGTCAAAATTACTGAACATGACTACTATACTTGAAAAAATCACTTCAAGTTTAGAAATATCTGTTTTCCTTTAACTAAATTCTAGTGCTTATAGGACCATTACCTCTTCTGCTCCTTCTTTTAAACGTGTGTATTATGTGTCAAACATTGACCTAAGAGCATTGCAGAGTCATAAGATAGAGTCTGGCCACATTCTCCCTACTGGTGCAAAACACACATGTGTTATTACATGTACAAGGCACACATGCATGCACATACACATACATGAACCCACACACGCCCACATACATATTCCAAGAACAAAAAGTGGTGAAAAAATGTCTACTCTGATTATTTTCAAGCAGTGTGTTTCAGTATAAAGAAAAAACTCACCACTAACACTGCAAAAGAGTTCTATAAGATAGCAATCTGGAATTTCTGGGAGTGAAGCTGAAACAGCAAAGAAAGCAGCAGAGCAAGTGAGATGGTTTCGATGCAAGGGGAGGGATTGAAACATGATGCCCTCTTTCTTTGAGAAAGACTGATGGAATCCACACAGGGCTTGGCAGCTGTCTGGGAGTGGCAGATAATTTGTAAACTTTCATAGAGACATCACCAGCAAGAATCTGGCCAAAACCAAACAAACAAAAACAAACAGACAAAAGAGTAGTGTGACATTTTGCTCCTTCATGAACATATTGGTTAAGAATTTCTAACCATTTTTTAAGAAATTTGTCTGGGTCATCTGTCCTTGTTAAAATGTACACTCAGCATATTATATATCTGAAAGAAAAATTATTTGAAAAACTGACTAATTTGAAAAAGCATCAAACCAGTAATAGAAAGTTATTTCCCATGAGATGCCTTAAAGAACTAAAGGTAAATCTATCTACCATCCCACTCCTGGGTATCTACCCAGAAGAAAAGAAGTCATTATATGAAAAAGATACTTGCACAAGTATGTTTATAGCATCACAATTTGCAATTGCAAAAATATGGAACAAGCCCAAATGTGCATCAATCAAAGAGCAGATAAAGAAAATGTGATATATATTTACCATATAATACTACTCAGCCATAAGAAGGAATGAAATAATGGCATTTGCAGCAACCTGGATGGAACTGGAGGTCATTATTCTAAGTGAAGTAACTCAAGAATGGAAAATCAAACATCGTATGTTCTCACTCATAAATTGGAGCTAACCTATGAGGACATAAAGACATAAGAGTAATACAATGGATTTTGGAAAATTGGAGGAAAGGGTGGAGGGGGGTGAGGGAGAAAAGACTATACATTGGGTACAGTGGACACTGCTCAGATGATGGGTGAACCAAAATCTCAGAAATCACCACTAAAGAACTTATTCATGTAACCAAACACCACCTGTTCCCCAAAAACCTATTGGAAAAGAAAGTAATTTGCCATGAATATCTGTGCACTTTTAAAATACATGCATAAAATTATATTAATATTCCTCACACCCACACCTTTGAGACCACTAGAAAGAATATTTAGAAAAATAAGAAAAGAAATTCAGACAAAAGTGGTTTTTCAAGCTGAGTCCTTAAAGCAACAGGAAATAGCATCCTCTGATCACTCAGCAGTAAGTTCTTGTGGCTCCTTTTTCCATCAGGTAGTCAAATAGAGACAGCTGGTTCTGCCAGGGACCAGGCTACATTTTGGGAGCTGGAAGGAGCAGCATCAGTAGGCTCGAGTGAGGAAGCTCACTGGGTTCGTGGACACAGCCCATGAAAGGGATGAAGCAAGAGGACCCCCTGCTCAGGGCAGGGCATCACAGTGGGGAAGAGCAGCCAGTGCAGGGGATGGGCCAAATGTGAATCTCAAAGCAGGTGCAAACACAAGCACTGTGCTTAGCCTCATCAGTATGGATTGCAAAACAGCAGTATTGACTGGGGTCTTGTTATAGACAAGACACTGCTATAGGAAGGGGATACGTAGAGGCAACCAGTCAAAATGCCTGCCTTACAGACAGGGTACAGACTTAATTCATGTGCTGCATGATGACCATTCATCAGTGAAGGACTGCATATTCTATGGTGTTCCCATAAAGTTATAATACCATATTTTTCCGTATCTTTTACATGTTTAGATATGTTTAGATACACAAATACCATTGTGTACAATTGCCTACAGTATTCAGCACGGTCATATGCCTTCCAGGTTTGTAGCCTAGGAGCACAGGCTACATCATACAGCCCAGGTGTGTAGTAGGCTATACCATCTAGATGTGTGTAAGGGCACTCTACAATGTGCACACAATGACAAAAATCATCAACAGCATGTTTCCCAGAATGTGTCCACAACATTAAGCAATGCATGACTGTAGCTGAAAAGGGTAATTTAACAACATAAATCAGTGGGTGGCAGTCAATAGTTATGAGAGGTCTGAGGTGAAAATACTCTGTGAAGAGATTGCTGGTTTCCTACTGTGCTTTTCGGGTCCATCTATGCTGTGCTTTCGGAAAAAAGTTGTGAGCCCCAACCTCCGACATACTCGGTGCATTTGGAGCAATGCACTTCTGATGAACAGAGAAAATATATTCTGTGGGTGAGATTTTTTTTTTCTCTCCATTCTCTGGTTGGTTGTTATCCAACAACATGAAGTTTTAGAATTTAAGTTAATGAACATGTATTGTGGACACAGCTTACAGAGTAATGGGACAGATGAGTAAAACAGTCTTTGCCTTCAAGAGTTATGAAACCTGAAGCACAACAGAAGTATAAAAATAGACTGCCAGAGAGCTCAGATGAAAGGAGACACATAGTGAATGTATCTCTGCGGAGCATAGACAGGGTTATGTGGGAGGGCTCGGGGAAACTGTTAATTGAGGTGTTGGCCTCAGATGAGCCTTCAAGTGGGGTGGTCACTAGAAGGAGAAGAGATCCCCAAGGACAGGCAATGCCAGCAGCTGAGGCGAGGCGGCCAGGGAGAGCTGGTGCTGGGGAAGCAGCCATCACTGTTTGTCGGAGCCGGGGAGCTCTTATACGGAAGCAACTGCTGCTCTAGCTGATGTAACCACCTTGCAGGAAACCTCCAAAGCCACACAGAGTTCATCTGCTTCTTGAAAGGCAAAAATGACTGGTAGGAAGTTTTGAGCCAGAAAAAGACAATATCAGTTATCTCTAAACCAAAATATTTTTAACATGGTGCAAGGTTTCTAGATAAATCAGGAAACTGGATAGTGACTCAGAAAGAGTGGCAAGAGGATATCAGCCTCGTGGAGGTGAGAGGTGCCCTGACCCAAGTGGAGAGAGAGGAACCAGCTTTTCTATCTCTGTTTGTTTTATTCATAAAAGAAACTCCCTGCTAATATCACATCCTGCACTCATTTTTTTTTAAATCAGTGCTTGGGTTAGACATTATATGGCTTGTAGTGAAAATGGTAAAATGCTTTGTTCTTATTGTTGTAATTTCAATAACAAATATAGAATGGAACAACAAAATGGCCTACACAATAAAAATAGCTGTTAACCCATTTTACTAGCTCTGCGGCCAAGTTATATTTTTATAAATTACAGTTCCAGTGGAGGCAAACGTGCTCACAAGTTCCTTGTTAACAAGGTCACCAGTATAATTTGAATATTTTCCACAGCTGTTGCTCTCACACCTAAAGAGGGAAACAGCTCCAGCTATGTAGGGCAAGTGAACGAGAATGCTAATGAGTCTAACAGATTGGTTCAAAATAGAAGCATAAACCTTCAATTCATGAGGACACGGCAGTTATGAAACCAAGCCGAGGAGATGGTCTGTGTTGAGGAATTCAACACTGCAACATTGTTCGAATATTTGACATAGTTCTTGACCCAGACTTGGCAAAATGTGTCCGCTATAAATAGAGAAATGAGGCAAAAGGTTATGAGAGCCCATATAATTGCAGAAACATGAATTTCACTTTTGGAAGAATCCACAAAGAATACATTGAAAACATGCTTCGTTCACACTCCTTCACTGAATTTCTGTATAAAGTTATTGGCAGCAGTATCGTATTCTAAATAGCAGAGCTAAAATTGCAAATTCACAATGATACAAGTTGATATTAGGTAATTAAGATGATCAAAATTGAATTTGATAAGAATCAATTGCTTGATTTACAAAATCAGTTGGTTTACTATCGTGTTTAAGTGGAGATGAAGTAAACTTCAGTCACATTCCTAAATGAGGAATCTTTCTTATTGCTACCCTTTTCCATTCTATGTGCATTGAGAAACTAGTTTTTGGAACTCACTATAAGGGCTATAGAAGGGGAACAGGCTGAACCCCCGAGAAAGAGGGAAATAGGATTAGCACAAGGAAGACTTCCAAGTGCAGGATCTGACGTGGTGTGAAAAGCAATGGGGCTTTGACGACGATACTGAGGCATGATGGAAATGCCACCAGATTCCTACCAAAGCACACTCTGAATGTGGACATTATGCTAAAGTGAATAACAAATAAGGGGCAAGAACTTGCAGGCATTGCCCAATGGCGTTAAAGTCTAACAATTCCTGCTCCCAAAGAATTCCCTGCAAAATGCATTGAGATGATGATTCTCACCTCAATTCCCTAGCATTCTGAGTAAAAGTTTAAAAAAAAATAAAAAAATTAAAAACCAATGCCTTTAAATACTCCAGGCAATTGATTTGAGATGTTACATGTTTTGAAGCCAGACTCAGTACTTTTTGGTATACTGGGCACAGAACCTCACTGGTACTAGGCTTATTTGATGATTTGGTGTGTTGAGCACAGAGCTTTCCCTGGTTCATAGCTTATTTCTAAGTTTCTGTTAATTGTTGCAGGTCAGCTGTAGGAAAAGAAGGCATCTTGAGAAGTCCTGGTAATTCCTCCAGAGCACTAGGCTTACATTTAAAAATAAAAAACAAATAAAAACTTAGCCCAGAGGCTTGTGAAAAAGACAAATGGAGATTATCATTTAGCTACCTAAGGAGAGACTAAAAAAACAAATTATCCTAAAATACTAGTGATGATTTATCTAATTAATCTCTGACAGCTTGAAATGTGTCCTCAGCAAAAGGTAATGTGATAGTGTGTGCTCAAGGAGCACCAGATTAATGAAGCATAGATATAAAAATTGCATCTGTTAGATTATATAATTCTCTCTGAGTAATTTTAATTATAGAGTATTTCAGGACCTTCCAAATCTTCTTAGAACTAAAATGTCTTATTTTATTTTTAAGAAAACTCACTTTGAGTTTCGCATCATGCTAAATATTTTACTCATCGAGACCTTTTTAAAATGATAAGACTTTTTTTTTCTGTCTCTCTGATTTTGGCAGCATGGGGGAAGGAAGGTAAATGAACATAGAGAAATTCTCTAACAATTTGTTTTCATTTTACACTCAACGAGGGAGAGATTTGTTTCCTCTCCAGATTTTAAGAGATTTAAATAGGGTCATTTATGTTCAGCTCAGTTAAGCTACTGATGATCATTCTGTTCTCTTGGCAGTAAAGTGTCCTCAGCCTATTATTTCTTTAGAACAATAAAATAGCCCAGGCTGCCCAAGCCATCATTCTACAATGAGTAGAACCGTGCATAGATTATTAGCACTCACCCACACTTCTGCGTCTTTTAGATCATAGCAAGGGTGGCTGACAGCATAGACCTGCTTTTTGATAGAACCAAAAAAGAAAGCTAGTCCATTCACAACAAGATCATTTATTAAGAAAATATTCAATACCCAACAATTACAAGTCTTGGGGCATTTGGAAAATAAAGTAGACTTACACTCCTCAAAGTCATGCCAGGAGAATTCTTCTGTTGAAGGCTAAGGTGATCATCAAGGCCCTCGCTCATGGGAAAGAGTGAGTTAAGTCATAACTGAGATGAGAACATTGGTACATGGTACCGTGAAATGGAGATGCGTGTTTGTATAAAGGGCATCACTTAGTTCATTTCCATCTGGCCAGTGTTTATTCTGTGCTTTTTGTATGAGACAAGAATGTGAAGAAGCATAACCAGTCCTCTAGGAATCACTAGCCAGTAAAAAATTTTTGTCAAAACAGAGGAAAATTATTCTAGCAATGTCCAACTAGCTGGCTTATGACCCACCTTCCCACTCAAAACAATGACACATACTATGTGTTAAATATATAAATAATAGATACACAAACACAATTAAAATCTGTTTGAAACTACAGGGCTCCCAAGGTAGAAACCTCAGATTTCACAAATAAGAAAACTGGACACCAGTTAAAATTTCAGTTCCAGATAAGCAATAGGTACTTTTTAGTATAGGTATGTTCCAAATATCACATGGGACACATGTCAAAAGTTATTAGTTATCTCTCTGACATTTCAATGTGACTTAGTGTCACACGTTTGCCTACAGCAAAGTAGGGAGGACCTGAGGGCTTCTATTCAGGACATCCTGACAGACAGGGCTCCTTTTCCCTGTGAGGCACCTGTTGATTCAAATCATGGCAGCTTAGAACCAGAGAGGCCAAGTGAGATTGCAAAACACCTGTGGAATTCAAGGGATACAAATTGAGTGTGCTGGCCCACCAAGAATCATGCCTTTATTCAACACTCCTTTGGCTAAGCTATAGGAATAAGGAGTGCTGTGAGGTGCACTGCATCCTCAAAAGTTGTTTACATCCTAATACCTGTGGCCTGCGAATGTGACCTTATTTGATGATGGGGTCTTTGCAGGCAATCAAGTTAAGATCATTAGAATGGGCCTTTATCCTATACAATGGTATCTTTATCAAACGGGAAAATTTGGACACAGACAAGCACATGAGAAAAAAGCCATATGAAGATGAAACCAGGAATGGAATGGTGCTCCCACACATCAAAGACTGTTACCAGCAGCTAAGAGAAATGGCTGGAGTAGATTCTCCCTCACACCTTCGGGAGAAACCAGCCCTGAGATGAGAGAGATTACCTTTGTGCTGCTCTAAGCCACCCAGTTCTGGTAACTTTGTCATGGCAGCCTTGGGAAACTAAAACAAGGGTCAACTGGAGGCAGCACTGCCCTTGGGGAGTTGAAGCCCAGCTCACTCCATTGCTGCAAATCCTGTCTAGGTCATCTCCATTTGCTAAGTGCTCCCAAATGTCCAGCTTGTCAGAAACCAAAAATAAGGCATCCTAAGAGGAGTACAGTAACATTCAAGGCCTGAAGATATTTCTACATATGCAACACTCAACACCATATAGAAACAATCAGGCATAGAATAAAACAAAATGGAAACAACAACAAAAGAAAAAAATCTATGAAAAGATGCTTATTTGAAGTTGGCAGGGGGAGACAACAAGCTTAGCCCATTCATTCCACAATGATTGCATGATGTGGGGAAGAGAAGGTGGGCTGGGTGGGAGGGAGCTTCAAGGTAAGTCATTTTGTTTGCAAGATCTCACAGACCATGAAGGCAACAGTAAAGGAAGACAGGGCTGCTGGGCAGTGGGGATCGCCCATCTGGGATCTGCGGGTATGACTCTACCTAAAAGCCTGGGATGACTTTGTTCTCCCATGATCAGCTGTCTGGTCTAAAGAGAGGGAACATAGTTGGGTTTAATCAGAAATGCAGCTTTTCTAGGTGAGGGGGCCAGTCTTCAGTGAGAGGGAGATGCTTGAAAGTGTGGGAGATATTATAACATATCTCAGAGAAGCTGGGGATTTTGAAAGAGAAAGGAAGAGAAGAGACTTAGAAATGTAGACTCGTGTGCTCTCTCTCTCTCTCTCTCTCTCTCTCTCTCTCTCTCTCTCTTTCTGTCTTCCTCTTTTGTAAAGGGGGACAAATCCAAATAAACTTATGGTCTTATTCTACAAGATTCAAAAGAGTGGCTGGCCAGATGTCCCTTAAGCGTCTATAGTCCACCATACTCACAGCTTTATTCCTACCCTGTTTATGATAGTCTTTCACCGGGAGTTATATCAAGGGATGCTTTATCACTAGATGAAAGTGAAATGGCAAATTCTGTAGCCCATTGACAGTAAAAATCTCAACCCAGCAGTTTTGTAGACAGTACTGTAAGCTCATTCTAATTAGGGAAATAGAATAAAATCATCTTACATAAATTTCCCATCCATTCAGTACACCATCTTCTATGTTCGAACTGTGATATACTATTAAAATAAGGAAGGCACTGTGTGGGCGTTGGTGGGAGTACCTTCTGAGATGTTGATATATGAGGTAACTGATCTACCTGATAACCTGCATGCTTTATAAATGAGCTGTTGAACTCTCTGTTAAATTTCAGTCTTAAATCATGATTCAAAGATTCAATTGTGCATTTATAAAAGTGACGGGAGACAGTGTGATGCGCCTGAGCTAGGGACCTACTCCCTAAAGGGAGCACAAGAGAAAAAGGAAAACCTTTCCAAAATATTGGGAAGCTTTGAGACTAGAAGTATCACGTTTAATATGCTTGCTGCTTGCTGTAATGGAAACATTTTAAAGAAGAAAAAAAGAAACTCAGAAAACAAAACAAACCTAGTCACAAGTCACAAGTCTTCTCAATAACTTTTTGTTTATTCTGGTGTCCTCTTCTCCACTTTTGCCTAAGAGCTTTGACTCCTGGATTTCGATCCTATCCTCCAAACTTTGGGAGGATATTTTTGAAAGTTGTAGCCAACATTTTCCAAATCTTGGTCCAGGGAACATTGTCAGGTTGGCCGCCTCAAAGTCTCCTTAGAAGCTTTAGAAAAATACAGATTCCAAGGTCCTGTCCCAGAAATTCTTATTCGATGGGTGAAGATCCCTTAGATGGGGCTCAAGAATCTGCACTTAGAAATGAATTTGCTCAGGCGATTATGCTTTGTAGCAGGACTGGAAGATTACTACTTTACGTTGTCTAATGGGTAGCAACATGGAGTAACTTTAAACTATTTGCACAATAAAATCTACCAAGCGTAATAAAGTGAATATAGTAAAATGAGAGATTCTAATTTCTGAATGCTGACTCTTCTCTCAGCTCTAGTATTTCTAGAATGATTGGATCAAGAGCAACTGCTAGGATGAGCTATCATGTTCTCTGAAACCCCTATTGGAGGCAAAACACGGAATTCCATGCAATGAAGTCTCAGTGTGCCATTCTTTACAGAGCATGAAGGAATAGATCACCAGTTCCCTTTTGTTCTTCAGAATGATGATGGTACTAGAACACATTTGTTTTCTGATCTTCAGTGACCCTTGATTCAGTGGGCAAGAACAAAAAGTTCATGTAATAGTTTATTACCCGAACCATGTAAACCCCATTTATATGTCATGTCATGATCACTTTGACTGTGGTGGTGGATTGTGGTGAAGATTTCAGTAACAGTGCGCAATGGCACCATCCCTGATAATTAAAGGGCACACCTCATCAATGCTGATAAAAACTCCGGTTCAAGGTCGATTCATATTAAGCATATTTGTGAACAGCTTAGTTATTACTAATTGTTTTGTGGAATGTAAGTGGAAAACAACCATGTATCTAAATTAATACATTACTTTGTATGATAAGTCATTTTTAATACAAATTAGTAACCAAATTCATTAATCAGGGATTATAAGTATATGTTTAAGTATATCATCTAAGGCTTTAAAACTTTTTAAAAGCTTACACTTTGAAAATCTTATATTTTGAAAAATATAATCTAAAGCTCTAAAAGATTATATTTTCCTATCTCTTCCAGGGAAAATGAATGGATGGCTTTATATTAGGGATTGCCTTATATTCAGTTCTGTATGTTCCATAATCATCATCAATAGGCATCTATCCTCAATTTATCTGGGGATGTTTTAGGGCCCTGGTGAAGATATAGTTAGTCGCTTCTCAATATTCATCGTCTCCTTTTTCTATTGTCTTTGTCTGACACAGGGTCTCTCTTTGTTGCCCAGGCTGGCCTTGAACTCCTGGGCTCAAGGGATCCTTGCGACTAAGCCTCCTGAGTCTTCTCCTTCGTTTTTGGTAGTAGAGCTCCTGAGTGTCACGAAGGTGCACAGCTTTTTGGAGTAAAAGCCACATTCACAGGCCTCCCTTCCAGCCAGGGGTTGCCGGGTGATGAAATTCCACCCCATGGATGATCGGCAGTGTGGGTGCAGCTTCCAACAACTCCCTTAGATGGAGTGGGCACCCTTTTCTTCCCACCTTTCTGCCAGATGGTGGAATGTGGGTGCAAGGACAGAGGCCCACGCTGTCATCCTGAGGGGAAGCCCCAGAGTTGGGCACAGCAGAGCCTGGAGATAGTAGGAGCCCTACGTCAATCCTGGGATGACTACGTTGATGTCATACTTCATAAAAGAAATAAACGCTACCTTATGGAAGCTACTGCCAATTTGAGTTTGTCTTATTTGCCATCAAACCTAATCTTTTCTTAAAATTTAATTTGATTTAATTTTAAGTTCCAGGATACATGTGCAGGATGTGCAGGTGTGTTACACAGGTAAAAGTGTGCCATGGTGGTTTGCTGCACTTATCAATCCATCACCCGGTATTAAGCTTGGCATGCCTTAGCTATTTATCCTGATGTTCTTCCATCTCCCAACCCCTCCAACAAGCCCCAGTGTGTGATGTTCCCCTCCTTGTGTCCATGTGTTCTTATTGTTCAGCTCCCACTTATAAGTGAGAGCATGAAGTGTTTGCTTTTCTGTTCCTGTGTTAATTTGCTGAAAATATGGCTTCCAGCTCCATCCATGTTCCCTTAAAGGACAGGATCTCATTCCTTTTTATGGCTGCATAGTATTCCATAGTGTATATGTACTACATTTTCTTTATCCAGCCTATCATTGAGGGGCATTTGAATTGATTCCATGTCTTTACTATTGTGAATAATGGTGCAATAAGTATACGTGTACATGTGTCTTTATAGTAGAATGATTCATATTCCTTTGGGTATTTACCCAGTAATGGGATTGCTGGGCCAAATGGTATTTCTGCATCAAACCTAATCTTAACTGATTTTGGTCCCTTATGGGTTGACATTTTAGGTGGTTGAAACTTAATATGGCATCCCTCAAATGATTTTCCTCAACTTTAGCCAAATTAAAAAAAAAAAAAAAGGAAAGAGAAAGTATAAAAAAGAAAAAGAGAAAAGTAAGGACAGCTTGCCATCAGGCTGGTAACTGTTTCTCCACTCAATCACTCAGGGCCAGGAATAAGGAAAGGGGCGGTCAGCCAGGTGTCCAGGGAGCAGGACGGAGAATGGGCTCTTTTGCCACCAGATCCATCTGTAGAGAATTAACAGCTGGCTGGAACAGGTAACTAGAGCCAGCCGCTTCTGATAAGGCCAGCGGTGAATTACTTCCACGATGAATGTCGTGTCTGTCTGCACAAGAACGAGATGGAGTATAGACGCTGATGTGTTTAATGAAAGGCAGTTTGTGGATGTAAAATACTCACTGAAATGGTTTGCAGCAAAGACAGATTCTTAGAGGCAACCGGCTATATAGTCTCTTTTTTAAATAGCATATGTGTCAGCCAAACAGACATATGCTTTAACAGCCTTTAATTATTTCTACTGTTTGCTTACTTCTTTGCATTAAACACGACTTTAGTCTTTTGCATATTCATCTGAAATCTTCATTCCCTCACCCTCAGTAGTAACTTCTTTAATAATTACTGCCAGGTCTGTGGGGATTTTTGCAAAAACAATCAGTCTTTCTTCAAACCAAAACATTCCCATTTACCTTGAAGTTATTTTTTCCTTTTTTTTTTTTTCTATTCATAGTTTCTGCTTATCCTTCCTGGCAGGAGGAAAGTCTTGATGGCTCCCTCACTAACTTGTTTGTTAACTCAGCAGTTCAGTACAACCCTGTTTCACCATGAATCCCCTGGCAGCCTGACAGTTTCACCCACAGGTGTGTCTTGCGGCAAAGTCATCCCCAGTTCTAGCTTTGACTTTGTTAATTTCATAGAGGATTCCATAAAGGATTTGTAGCATGGTATTTACCAGGATAAATGTTGGTTATAGTGTGTCACAGGAGGAGATCAAAGATTTTATGTGGTTCACCATCGACCATCATCAGGGCAACTCAGGAGACACAGTCTGAAGTCTCTCTGCAACACCTATGTTTTTCGCCAGGTGTTTTTCATGAAGCAAGCAACGATGTGAACAATGAAGGAGAAAACGTAGCCTTGCCACTTCATTCATAACTAACCCAGACTAACCACACGATGTATAATGCATCAACGTGCAGAAACGCTCCCTCTGAATGAGACCAGCACTAGAACGAAAGGAAAACCGAGATGATGGACGGGGCAGGCTCCTTGGAGAACCATGTTGGTGACACCTGCGAGGACTGTGGGCAAGCTGCCAACCAGACACGAAATTAGCAATTAGCCGCATATTCTTCTGAGTGTGTCAAGTGCTCCTTCCAATCCAGGCACATCTCTCTCCATCTGGCAGGGTGTGGCGTATTTCCAGAGGGTTTCAATGAGCAATCTGGCAGCACAGTGCTGGGAGCCCCGGCACAGGAGGCCTGACCACACTGGCGCACACACACCCGCGCCTGCCTTTCCCTCTCTCCATTCCTCCCGCCCTGCCTGCCTATGTTGCTCTGACCTCTGATCACTTCTGTTCTCCAGACAACCAGAATGAGCGGAAAAGAGCCTGGGACTGAGCCAGAGGATGCCCGTCCAAACCAGGGCTGTTCAACAAAATGCAGATATCCAGTTAGACTGCAATTCCAGATAGACAACAATTTTTATTTTAGTACTAGTGTGTCCCAGTGATTAATTATTTCTTGTATATTTGAAGTTTCAATTTGACAGACATCCTGCATGTTCATTTAATATGGTTAAATATGGCAACTTTGGTCCAAATTTGATTTCTGTCACAAATTTAGACAAGTAATCTAACATCAGAGGTTCTGTTTCTTGGTTGTCAAGAAGGGGTGAGTTGCTGAGAAGGGAAAGGGATTGGCCCTAATATTATTTCCCAATGTCTGATGCTCCATTAACCAACTCAATACCTATTGTTCTATGAACAGATTCTTGCTGAAAATCTGTGTTTTTGGCCAGGTGTTTTTCATGAAACAAGCAACAATTTGAACAATGAAGGAGAAAATATTGCCTTGTAACTTCATTCGTAAATAATCCAGACTAACCACATGATGTATAATGTATCGACGTGCAGAATCGCTCAGTTTGGATGAGAACAATGTGTTCTGTGCAAGTCAACATCCAAGATAAGTAAGATGCAGTCCTCAGGAATTAAAACCTTTATAGAAGTTGATAGCACTTTACTTTTATGGTAATCCTATGATTAAATAGTTATGATTTCTGCTTTATTCATCAGAAAAATGCAACTTAGGGTACTAATCGCAAAAGTAGTAAGGGGGTGGCCGTGGACATACTTCCACAGCCAACCACTGTCTCTTACAACGCAGCTTCCAATGTCTCTCAAATGACAAGGCAGAGTGGAGTCAGAGCACTAAGCGTACAAACTTCTGTGACTGATGGACTTTCATGCTTCCTCTGTCATCGTTATGCACACTTTAAGGCCCTCCTGAGTCCTGGAAGAACCAAGTGCAGTTGTTGCTAAGGCGAGTTTTGTGCCGTGGTGAGCTGGACATCGCTGTTTTCTCGTAGGAGCCATTTCAAGAGAGCTCTCTGTAATGACGCTGTGTCCTTTGCCTGCATACAAAAGACAAACACAAGATATGTCATTAGTGAGACAACCCAGATTTCTTATTCTCTCTCTGACCTTCCCCCTGCAATCATCCTTAGATGGGTTGTGGGGAACTTTCTGAAGGGCCGTTACCCTGGGGACAGGGGAGGATGTTTATTGAGCACATTACTTAGAATAAAAATAGCCGAAAGCTTTATGATGTCCTTTTAGGTCATATCACAATGTCCCTGGGGTCAAAACAGTGGTACCAAAAGAGTCACATGAAAACGTGATGCCCAGATGGAGAGATGGTTCATGCTTCATCATGAACATTTGCCTTCGAATGCAGAGTTTTCCACTCACTCCATTGATTTTTCCAGATTCCTTTGGCCACTCCTCTCCGCAGTACTTAGTTCTTTTGAAAATAAGAACCAGAATTCCTCCCTATGAAGTATGTAAAAACCTGCAAAGGGTTTAGAGATACACTGGGAAAAAACTGAATACAAAAGGATCGATACCTAAGTAATTTTCTGACTTCCTTCTTTCCTGAAGAGTAGCCAGTACTGTGACTCCTTCTGTGTAATAGTGTAAGTTCCCACCTTCCACACTGAGATAAATAGCAGGACCTAGCTCAACTCATATATTTTGTCTCTCCATCAATATCATGATTGCATTAAAATACAGTATCTATCAGTGCAAAGGAGTGCATTCAGCAAGAGTGGGGCTGATCCTTCATTGTACAAGACTTCGAGAGCAGAGGGAGTTTGCCTAGTGGCTGGCTGCTGCCTGGGTGGCAGGAACCAGGGGTACAGAGCCACTCCTTTCTATCTTTTCCATCCCTGGGTTTCATAGACCCTGTTCTTATCTGCGTGTCCACGGGTCCCAAGGCGCAACCCTGCAGTGGGTTGTCATGGGATGTGAACACGGGTCGTGTGGGGAGACTCAGCCAGTCTGAGATGGGGATGTTTCCTCTGTGACCCCCTATTCCAAGTGCATCTCTCTTCCTTTGTCTCCTTCATCCCCTCTGGAACTTCTCCCAGAACCTAGGGTTCCCCTGGGGTCTGATGGCCCACTCTACAATGCCACCCCGGCCACCAGTCTCCTCCCCTTGTGCCCCATCTGCTGCCATGGCTACCTGCCTTGAGCTATAATTCCTGAAACCAAGGCTCCCTATTTTACAAAGTCTCAGACAATCATCCAAGGCTTAAGGTTTTTTTTTTCCTTTGTAATTTTTAAAATTTAATTTAATTTTATGTTCCTGGATACATGTGCAGGAAGTGCAGGTTTGTCACATAGGTAAGCCTGCACCAATAAAAAATGGGCAAAGGACATGAACAGACACTTCTCAAAAGACAACATTTATGTGGCCAACAAGCATATGAAAAAAAAGCTCAACATCACTGGTCGTTAGATAAATGTGAAACTTAAGGTTTTTAATGATGGGAAATGTCTTGCTGTGACCCATCCAAAGCACACTTGCTTTGTACCAAGAGACCTGTCCTGGAGATGATAGGCTCAGTAGATTGAATCTCCAATAGAAATGTGAGATCCTTGCTTAAGCTCCTGTTATACACTCAGCGGTTGAAAAACTTTTAATCAAATTTAACAACAGCCTTCTAATGTGGGCATTATGTGACAATTTTTATACAAGGAAATTGAGGCTTAGAGTCATTAAGTGACCACTGTCCCAGATTACACAGCATGTAAGTGACAGTGAAGAGATGTAATCCAAACCTGACTCCAAAGTTCCCAACCACAGGAGATATTTAGACAGTGATTCACTCCACTCACACAGGCCCTCAGGTATACCTGGGGGATGGTGCCTGTTGTCACCACAATTAGTAATTATCCCACCTCCTGCTATAGACGTTTAATCTCCGTGGGTTAGAGCAAATCATTCTACCCATCAGATATTACTGTTACACTCTACTGGAATGGAAAGAGAACAATTAGGCTCATTGAGATAAAAGAGCAGCGGGTCCTTACAAAATCACATGGTTATAAGGACATGACTTCTTAAAAAGAAAGGTGGGAACTCAAGCAAATTTAAAGTAACCAATTACGATGGAGAAATCTTGCAAAGAACTTTCACTTTCTACAGTTGATATACAGGCCTTGAAAAAGAATCCTGAAATCATCACACAGGAACACTGAGAAACACCAGTTTTGACCACGTTACCCTGCTTAGTGGTTCTTAATCGCCCACAGAATTGAGACCAAATTCCCCCATGATGAGTAGAAGGTCCATCTCAAAGTGGCTCAAATCTGCCCATCCAACCTCACAGACATTATGCACCTGCCTGAAGTACCTGGACTCTATCTTCTATAGTTGTATTTTTTTGTATATTTGCTGTTTTAAAATATTTAGTATTTATTAATGATAACATGAATTTCTGAATGCTTAGTGCCTCTGGTTGGAAATCTTTTCCTAAACGGTGTCTGATGAGCAACGCTGTGCCTGTTAAGATGAATGGTGGCCACCTCTGCGAGCTACAGGATCCTGTGCGTCCTGGTCTTCACTGATGAGAGTCACCTGCCACCCCCTTTGCTAAGCACCTCCTCTCTGCTGTACACTGTACTCAACTTATCTCATTTTAATTTTATGAAATAATGTCTCCAGAACATACTATTATCCTTAATTTACAAATCTGAAATTAGATTTAGGAAAGAAACTGTTTAATTTTCCCTCAGTTACATCATGAGTGAATTCCAAACCAAGATTTAACTCAGGTAGCTTCGAGTCTGAATCCCAAAACCAATGAAAATAATGAATGATATTTTCAAACAAACATGTCCTCTCATTTGGCTAAGTCTGCAGCTATAATTTTAGAATCAAAGTCTTTTTTCTAATATATGTTTAAGGTAACCAAGGAAAATTCTAGATCCAGTTCATCTCTTTTTCTTGCATGGGACCTTTCCTCCTAGGCTATAATGTGGCCAAATTTAAAAAAGGACCAGCTGGAGCTGTGGTTCCCAAGATGTGATTCCCAACCTGCAGCCCCCATCTTCTGAGAATTTGCTAGACCTGCACATTTCTGGTCCTCACCCCAAACCCCCAGAATCAGAACTCTGGAGCGAGGCCCAGGAATCTGTCTAAATCAGCCTTCCTAGTGAATCTCATGTGCACTCAGGTTTAAGAACAGCTGAGCTGGGGGATCAGCAGCATGTGGGTCAGTCACCACCTTTGCAAGCCTGGAAGCATCCAAGACGATGGCTCCCAAACCAGGCTGCACTCTGGAACTGCCTGGGCACCGTGGGAATCCATCCACCTGGGATTGGGGTTAAAGGGCTTGGGGGCCACTTGGCATGGGGAGTTTGAGTGATTCTGCTGTTGGGGATCCTCTGATTGGAGAAGCAGCAGCACGTTAGTCATTACTGGGAACTGCAGAGCAGCCTTCAGTAATCAGAGATAATCCAATAGCTTTAGCAGGTTCAGCTTTTGCTTTTTGAGGGCAGCCTACTTAGATCAATTTCCTTGTCTGTATCCCCCAGTCTCCTGCAGGCTCCTTTGCTACCCTGTGGCTGTGGCTGCACTAGAAATATTTACTTTTCGTGTGGCTTACATTGCTCCAAGAGGGAATTCAGAGGGGAATCTATTTCATGGGAGTAAGAGGTTCGTAGGAACAAAAGGAGCCCGTGAGGTTAGTCAGTTTAGGGAATGGTGTCGAAGTTGATGGAACAGTGGAGAGACAGGTGCACAGGAGAGGCCGACAGATTGCGCAGGTTTTGCTTTCTTTTGCCACAGGAGTAAGGAAGGCCAAGAGTACAGGGGGTGGCATCTCTGAGGGGAGCCGGGGAATAGAAGCTCTCGTGCAAAGGCATGTCTCTAATGAATTCCAGGTGTCACCCCATGGGTGCCTGCTCACTCTACCTCTGCAGGGGCCTGAACCCCAGAGGGTGTGCAGCAGACGGCGGGGGGTGAGGGGTGGAGGACGCAAAGACCTTGGCTCCCATGTAAAAAGGGGCTCAGCTGGGCTCCGTAGCTACAGAACTCATAAATCCTGCAGCTGTGTTCTCTCTCTGGCTGCCTTCCCCATGGTCAGCACCCAGGGTGAGGTAGCTTTTGTGAAATGGCTTGGGTGGTTGCAGGGTGGCACCTCTGAGTGTCCATTCTGCATGCTATATGATGTCTCAGGAGGTTGATGCAGTAGCAGACAGGAGCCTGCAATTCTTCTGGAGTACCCCCCTGACGCCAGGGTCAGGCTGACCTCTAACCAGTACAACGTCTCAGGAGGTTGATGCGGGAGCAGACAGGAGCCTGCAATTCTTCTGGAGTGCACCCCTGACTCCAGGGCCAGGCTGACCTCTAACCAGTCTATGGGCTCCTGGACAGCGCCGCAGTTTGCCAAATGAGATAGTATAACTATGTCAGCGTAAGTGAACTTTTCCAGGTTTAATGTTTTAAAATCTGAACTGTGCCTATGACACATAACAACCTGTTGGACAATTGGTGAATTGAACCCAGTCAGCTTGCAGGCATTGGTCTTGGTCCCAATGCCATCCCATAAAGTGATTAAAGTAGAAATCCTGGGAATTTATGTCCTACGACAACCCTCCAAATACCTCTAAAGGTCCGGGGTTGCAGTGATTGTCTTGATCCCTGGTCCTCTATTGAGCGTGCATTCTGTGTTCTCTTCATCCCATGCAAAGGTGGGCTGGTTCCAGTTAGCCCTAGACATTTCTCTTCCTATACTTTTATTTCCCTGGCTAACTCTTTTAGCATTATATAAATTCTAGATTTTATATTTCCCCAACCTCATCTCCCAATTTTATTTTGAAAAAAAAAATGCTACTACTGAATAAGCTAGTAAGTCACAGTTGGGCTAAATTGCTTCCCGCACTGGATTTACTTATCCTTCTGGGAGCTCTGGACACAGAGACGGAGACCGCTCAGGATTCTGTTACGTAGGACTAGGTGTGTATGACTTTGCTTTCTGTTGGCATCACTAGATGCTTATTTGAATGATGAAGAAGCCACCCTCCTGGTTATTACTGAGAATGGTGGTTAATTCTGGAAGAACAGGAAACAACTGACAGGGGAGCAACCTCCTAGAGTCAGCTCCTGTGCTGTAGTTCTGTCATCCCTCGCATCAGATTTAGGCCTTAGTTTATTGTCATTAGATATCCACAAGAGATTCGCAGTTACCCCTCCTTAGTATTAGGAAACGAGCTTGTTATAACCTGCTTGTCAGGGCTGGCTTGATCGTTGGCCTAGTTGACCTACATTTCCTTCCTTCAAATTTTGGCACTATTTTTATCAACGTCTATGCGTCAAGTGGCGAACAGTCTTTGCAAATGCAAACTATGTAGCTATAGAAGCCAAATGTTTCTGTAGATTTCTAGTTACTTCTCTAGGGTATTTGTCTAAAATACATTCAGAAAAAACAGATGTATTTCTGAGTTAGGAAGCAGCATGTCTGATCCTGACTAGACAGTACTTCTTTGAGGTCTGGATACCGCCTGGACTCTATCTTGTTTCCTGGGTGTTCCCAGCACTTAGCACAGTGCCCAGCTATTACTGGAAAGGGTTTCAATCCAGACCCCAAGAGAGGGTTCCTGGATCTCGTGCCAGAAAGAATTTGAGGTGAATCTATAAAGTGAAATCAGGTTTATTAAGAAATTAAAGGAGGCCGGTCGCAGTGGCTCACTCCTGTAATACCAACGCTTTGGGAGACCAAGGCAGGCAGATCACTTGAGGTCAGGAGTTCAAGACCAGCCTAGCCAACATGGTGAAACCCCACCTCTACTAAAAATACAAAAACTAGCCGGATATATTGGCGGGGGCCTGTAATCCCCGCTACTCAGGAGGCTGAGGCAGGAGAATCACTTGAACCCAGGAGGCAGATGTTGCAGTGAGCAGAGATTGCACCACTGCACTCCAGCCTGGTGACAGAGTGAGACTGCACCTCAAAATAAATAAGTAAGTAAGTAAATAAATAAATAAATAAAGGAATAAATGAATAAAGAATGACTACTCCACAGGCAGAGCAGCAGCATGGGCTTTTCAGCTGCTTATATTTATTGTTACTTCTTGATTATGTGCTGAACAAGGGGTGGATTATTCAAGAGTTTTCCAGGAAAGGGGGTGGGCAATTCCTGAAACTAAGGGTTCCTCACCTTTTTAGACCATATTCTATAACTTCCTGGTGTTGCCATGGCATTTGTAAACTGTCGTGGTGCTGGTGGAAGGGACTTTTAGCATGCTGGTGCATTGTAATTAGTGTAAAATGAGCAGTGGAGGACACCATCTGGTTTTGGTGGGTTTTGGTGGGTTTGGGCCACCTTCTTTACCACAGCCTGCTTTATCAGCAAGATCTTTACCACCTGTATCTCATGCCGACCTCCAATCTCATCCTGTGACTTAGAATGCCTGACCTCCTGGAATGCAGCCCAGTAGGTCTCTCCTTATTTTACCCCGCCCCTATTCAAGATGGAGTCTCTCTGATTCAAACACCTCTGACACAATAAGAGCTGATATAACTGCATATTTGTTGAATAAGTCCTAAATAGTTTCGTAGTATTCATGTGAACATAATGATAGGAATAAATCATAAAGTGTTCCTATACTTAATAGGAACAAAAGATAAAATCCTACTAGCTTTCACAGAGAAGAGAAACAAGTCAACGTAAGGCATAAAACATGAAAAATTTTCACAGTTCTCAACCAAAACAATAGAAGCTAGGAGATGATAGAAATGTACCTTCCAGACCCTGAAGGAAATTGATCCCTAACCTGGAATTCTACACTTATGCTCAGCATAGAATTAAGAACAAGATTAGAATAAACATGTATTTAGACATGCAAGCCCTCAGTCGTTATCCCCAAAGAATCCTTCCTTGGTAAGTTCTGAAGAGTATAGTTCTCAAAATAAGAAGGATGCATGGATCAAAACGAGAGTTCCAACACCACATGGGAGTAGGGAATCTCCAGAGGCCTGTGATGGAGACGGAGGATGGTAGGAGCCAGGTGTTGACCATGCTTAGCATATTCTGGGGCAGGTGGGAAGGCTCTAGAGGTGTCCTTCATAGCGACAATACTGGTGAGATGCACGAACCAGATGACTTGATGCATCTGCAACAAAAAAGGGGAGATGTGGACTGGTGACAGGAAGTTTGGGTTAAATCATGAGGTCCGAATACCGCCTGGACTCTTGTCTCCTGAGTATTCCTAGCATTTACTGCAGTGCCCAACAAGCGGTTGGTATAACTGCATATTTATCAAACAAGTCCTAAATAGTTTCATAGTGTTAATGTGAACATACTAATAGGAATCAATCATAATGTGTTCCTATACTTACTAGGAAAGAAGAGAAAACTATAAATATAGTGAAGAAATCAAGAAGAAGATAACAATGACAGGGATAATAATAATAAAATGCACAGGTAGTGTTCCTACAGCCCCAACAGCAGAACACAGACTATTGATGCAACCAACATTAGCCAGACAGGAGGAAGGAGGAAGGCTCAGGAGCTTTTATATGGTTGAACACTGGGGTACAAGAGAGCTAATGCTCATTTTCCAGACTGGCTAGCTCACAGATTCTGCCTAAATCTGAAAAGATAAAATAAGTAGCCATACATGTATTATATTTAGAAAGAATGAAAGCAAATAGACAAAATAATGCCAGAAAAACCTGAAAATCGCCTGCTCTGAGATTTAGAGAGAGAATGTTGAGACACTGCTGTTTTCCTAATAAGCTTTGGAGAAATATTTGCATTTTGAAACATGAGCAGGTTATATAGATATCTGTCAATCAACGTCAAGAAACCAACAAAACCTTGATATCGTATGGACAGCTCCGAGAACTATGCACAGTCATATCAGCCATGGCAGTTCCCCATCCGCGTTTTGCTTTCTGTAGTTTCAGTTACCCAAGGCCAACCAAGGGCTAAAAGCATTAAAGGAAAAATTGCAGAAATAAGCAGTTCATAAGTGTGAATTTCAGCTGCATTCTGAGTTGCTCTGTGCTGCCTGGGATGTGAACCATCCCTTTGTCCAGCGCATCCACACTGTCTACACCACCTGCCTGTTAGTCCCTTAGCAGCCACCTCAGGGATCAGGTTGACTGTCCTGATATCGCAAGCTTGTGTTCAAGTCACCCTATTCTACATAATAATGGCCCAAAGTGTGAGAGTAGTGACACCGGCATACTATTATAATTGTGCGGTGTTATTTTTAGCTACTGTTGCTGATCTTTTACTGTGCTTAATTTATTAAATTGTCATAGATATATATGTTCAGCATAGAAAAAAACATGTTCTATTTAGTGGTCAAATGATTCGAGGTTTCAGGCATCCACTGAGGGTATCGGAGCACATCTCTCTTGGATACAGGAGCACTGTAGTCATGCACTGTGGGGCCCTTGCCCCCTGCCCCTGTGGCAAGTCCTAGGTACACCCTTCAAAAGGACTGAACATTTTTTTCCTTCTCTCATCATCAGTCTCCTAAGAAACAAAAATTATTTTCTTTATAAAAGAAAATTTATTCTCTAGAATGAAGAATGTTGTAAGACTCCCATAAAAGGTTAAGAAGAAGGCTAAGAAGGGTAAGAATTTGCCATACGCAGGTATGCCAGATATATTTTGTAGCTAAGCTATATTGCAATAAAAAGTTTATGTAAAAAAAAAATAGATGATATGTTATCCTGGTATGGACTATTAAGCACTTTCTGTTACAAGACAAGAAAATTCTCCCTCAGGCACGAACAACTCACAGACTGAATTATTTCAGGGACCACCCTAATTCATACATGAAGCTCAAGCATAGAAATAAATAACCTAAAAGAATACATTTTTACTAAACGGCTTCCGTATTAGATTTACCTGTTCCTTCAAGTTGCCTGTCCACAATAAGACATCTGTGTAAATCTGAAGTTACTCTGGAAATACTGCACCCTGCTGAGAGTGACTATTCATGAGGTGTGGGAGAACACACTCCCAGCTTGAGGTCGGTGTCCTATTTAATCACCCTGCTTCAGATGTGATTAAAAAGAAATCCAAGTTTAGTTGCTGCTGTGCTCAGCCAAGAAGAAAGGCTCAAGAAGGAAGTCCTTAGAAAACATACTGATGAAACTATTGGCATAAATGCAGCTGTGTGGTGACAGTTTCCATCGTAATGTGGAGGTCAACCTTTGAAATTAAAACCTGCTGTTGGTGTTCACCGCACATGTACACACATGCACACACATGCACACATGCCAATACAGGTGCATGCATTTCATGCGGACAGATGAACACACACACACCTGAATGTGCTCACACACACACATGCACACACATACCACATATGTGCCCACCACACACAAACCACATGTGCCCTCCACACACAGTCACAGGCATGCATGCCATGCAGATGCCTGTATCCACACATATACACACCTGAATGTGCTCACACACACACAAACATGCACATGCTTGTGTGCCCACCACACACAGCACATGCATACACACATGCACACACTCAAGCTCACATGCACACCTCACTCCCACACAGGTACATGTGTGAGCATGCATGCACACACACATCAAGTATCCATGGAGGAAAGCTGCACAATAGCACATCTGAAAAGAGAACTGCCACTCACAGCCAGTAACAGAATCGTGATCCTCCTTACACACAAGTCCAGGAGAAACCAGGCCTGACAAGTTATCATGGGATAAACAATGGATCGTCACAAAAACTGTCTCCAGAATGAAACCAAGACAAGGCATTCCTGTCATTCATCTTCTGCATCCTCTCTGATTATTTTGTTTGATGCAACTTACCACTTTATATAATTTGTGTGGATGTCTACGCATAAATATTTTATTTTATGTAAGTCAAATTTTATCTACAATTGTAGTACCCCAAATCAATGCATTAAAATCTGGTCTTGATCTTTAAGTAAATAAAAAAGCAGTTTGACAGAGAAATGGGACCTTTTTTAGGTTTTCTAATATAGTTTTTTTTCTAAATTTTGCAAACTAACCTTTTTTCATTTTCTGTTTTATTCAAATCCATCCTGCTCCTAAATTATGCCATTTTACACGCACACACACGCACATTCTTTCCTCCCCAAATTGATGACTATGACTTTTTCAATCCATCCCCTCTGCTCCCCCCGGGGCCCCCGCCCCCACCACTCGCCCACAGGTCCTCAGTATCTTTGGTCTTCTCTGTTCACGTGTCTTCTCTTTTATCCTGCATCATATTTTTTTCTTGTTGTTAATTTTATTAATTAGTATATTAAGAAAACACAGGTGAGTTATATATAAAAATATGTATATAGTTATGAGTTATATATAAATATATGAGTTATATATAAAATATGTCTACATATATATAAATATATGTCTACAGGTGAGTTATATATAAAAATATGTTATAAGTATTATAAAAATTTATATATATAAACATATATATATTTATATATAAACCCCATCTATACATATATGGGTGTATATATATATGCAAATATATATATATACCTGCAAATACATATATTTACATATATATTTGATATATATGTATGCATATATGTGTATATATAGGTATATATATGTATCTATATATGTGTATATATATATAGGGGTGTGTGTGTGTATGTGTGTGTAGAGAGAGACAGAGAAAGAGAGAATCATCTAATCACAACCATTCAGTCAAAACCATGGATGATTTTTTTTCTTAGTAACACACACACGAAAGTAACACTGGTAGATTTTCTAGGTGAAAGAAGAAAATTCAATGCATCATTTTTGGTCTTCATGTTTGTTTTGTTGTGTTTTGTGCTAAATTTTACAGATGCCTATTTATTTTGAAATGGTTGATCAATAACCACCATCGCCACCACCCATTCCTTTCCCTTTACAGACAAACTCAGTGCTTTGTCGGGGGTGAGTAGGCACCATTCTAGCCACTTGTTATTAGAGTCATCAAGCACGTTCTCCTATGACAGTTTAAAATACATACAAAAACATCAGTAAAGTTATGAAGTAAAGTTCATCCTCATCAACCTTTTCTAATGTCACCATTCACCTTCTGGGGACAGCTTGTAAGAGCTGACGGACCTCATGACCCCCTTAGGGGTAAGGGTTCTGATATCTAAGTTATCTGAAGTTCAACAAAAATTGCCTCCTTAAAATGTGGACATTGATCTGAATCAAAATCACAGATGAGAACAAGTATAGGTGCAGCAGATAGGTAGAAAGTATCTGTGTGCTTTACAAGACTTTTCAGTAGGAACACAGCAAGGCCTGCTTGTCCAGATTCTTCTCTGTGTCCCTGTGTTGTCAGAAGTAAGGATGTCCCTTTTCTCCAGATCTCATGGAGAAAGCTCTGCTTTGGGAGAAGGGCAAGACCAGGTCGGAGAGTGACCTTGCTTCTGCTGTCTTCTCCAATGCCAAGGTGTATATTTGGGGTAACCTGTCCTGAACTCATCACTGGCTGACTCCCTCTGACTCTTGGTGTTGGCATTAGGCTGCATTGCATGTAAGTTATGCAGAGCAGTTGGCCTGAGATTCGACCCATGTAATGTTGACTGTGTGCAGATGACCAAGGCCTGGAGGCTATCCCATACGCAAGCACTTGGGAAATGGTGAAGACCCTGGCACAGGAACTGGAATGCAAGCAGTGCTGACAGTGACTCTTTGCTGAGGGCGGGGAGGAAGGACCAACACAACGTGTGCAGCTGCAATGGCCCAGCAACTGCTGGAGCAGAGTCTTCAAGGCCCAGGCAAAGCCAGGCGAAAGGAGGCAAGACAGAGCCTGGTATGGCATCCCTGGAGCAGCCTCAGAGTGGGCCTGGCACTGGAGGACTGTGAACTCCCAATGGCCAGAGATGCTTTTTGTTGCAGTGACCTCTGACTCGTATGTGCAGAGTCTACAGGTAAGCTCTGAGTCTACAAGTGAGCTTTGAGTCTACAGCTGAGCTCTTAGTCCGTAGGTGAGCTGTGAGTCTACAGGTGAGTTCTTAGTCTACAAGTGTGCTCTTATTCTACAGGTGACCTGTGAGTCTACAGCTAAGTTTTGAGTCTACAGGTGAGTTCTTAGTCTACAGGTGAGCTCTAAGTCTATAGGTTAGCTCTGAGTCTACAGGTGAGCTGTGAGTTTGCAGGTGAGCTCTGAGTCTACAGATGACTTCTGAGTCTACAAGTCAACTCAGTCTACAGGTGAGCTGTGAGTCTGTAGGTGAGCTCTGAGTCTACAGATGAGGTCTGAATCTACAGGTGAGCTGTGAGTTTACAGGTGAGTTCTGAGTTTACAGGTGAGCTTTTAGTATACAAGTGAGCTCTGAGACTACAGGTGAGCTGAGAGTCTACAGGTGAGTTCTAAGTCTTCATGTGAGCTGTGAGTTTACATGTGAGTTCTGAGTCTACAGGTGAGTGTCTACAGGTGAGTTCTGAGTCTTCAGGTAAGCTGTGAGTCTACAGGTGACTTCTGAGTGTACAGGTGAGCTGTGAGTCTACATATGAGTTCTGAGTCTACAGGTGAGCTCTGAGTCTCTAATTTTAATCTACTCTGCAAAAGCCACTGGCTGTGAGCACAGGACGTCAGGCAGGTGGTTGTGTCATGGTTATTCTTCAGTAAGCTTTCCCCTTGCTTGATGCTTTCTTGGCTCACATTTTTTCCAAAGTAGAGTAAATATTAAATAATAATACAACATAATATTGTAATGTAATATGTAGTATATATATTTAATAATATAGTAATTAAAGACTTTGCTTTAAACTTCTTTTCTTTCACATTCTGTGCACCTGAATGGCTATACATGAATAACTCTAAATGGTGACAGCTCCTACACAAAAACGTTACACAGAAGAATAGATGACATCACGGGAAGATGAAAACAAGACTTGCTTCAATAAATGGCACTCCAGATTCGGCTTGGCAGTGTCAGATGACTCGGCTCCCAGCCCCATCCAGACATGGGGTGCAAGCCCCGGGGGCAGTGAGCGCTGCTTTCTCCGCAGCATTTCTCCACTGCAGCAGCAAGGTTTTCAGGAAAGACTTGCGGGAAAAATCTCGATCTTTCATTTTCCAACTAGAATTTATTTCCAGTTCCAATCTCAAAGTTTCTAAGTGAGGCTTTTATTAAAATAATAGTATGTTGCCAGAAAGAGTAACCCTTGAATTATGAGGGAAATTTAAGAAAGGGGAATATGATTTTTCTTCCCTCTACTATTTATCCATCCAACACTTCTCTACATTGTGGGAGAAGTAATATCTCCACTGCAGACGGAAGGATTGCTCTGTGAAGAGCCCCAATCTAACTGTGATGAGTTTTTCTTGCTTTTTTTTTTTTTTTTTTTTGAGATGGAGTTTTGCTTTTGTTGCCCTGGCTGGAGTGTAATGGCATGATCTCAGCTCACTGCAACCTCCACCTCCCAGGTTCAAGCGATTATCCTGCCTCAGCCTCCTGAGTAGCTGGGATTACAGGCGTGCACCACCATGCCCGTCTAATTTTGTATTTTTAGTAGAGATGGGGTTTCTCCATGTTGGTCAGGCTGGTCTCAAACTCCTGACTTCAGGTGATCCTCACACT
>CAUYLG010006211.1:0-15369 GCA_963573385.1 Cacajao melanocephalus | reverse complement strand
TGGTCTATTTTGTTGATCTTTTAAAAAACCAGCTCCTGGATTTATTGATTTTTTTGAAGGGTTTTTTTTTTGTGTCTCTATTTCCTTCAGTTCTGCTCTGATCTTAGTTATTTCTTATCTTCTGCTAGCTTTTGAGTTTTTTTGATCTTGCTCCTCTAGCTCTTTCAATTTTGATGATAGGGTGTCGATTTTAGATCTTTCCTTGCTTCTCGTGTGGGCATTTTTTGCTACAAATTTTCCTCTAGACACTGCTTAAATGTGTCCCAGAGATTCTGGTACGTTGTGTCTTTGTTCTTATTGGTTTTGAAGAACATCTTTATTTCTGCCTTCATTTCATTGTTTGTCCAGTCAACATTCAAGAGCCAGTTGTTCAGTTTCTATGAAGTTGTGCGGTTCTGAGTTAGTTTCTTAATCTTGATTTCTAATTTGATTGCACTGTCATCTGAGAGACTGTTCGTTATGATTTCTGTTCTTCTGCATTTGCTGAGGAGTGATTTACTTCCAATTATGCAGTCAATTTTAGAGTAGGTGTGATGTGGTGCTGAGAAGAATGTATATTCTGTGGATTTGGGGTGGAGAGTTCTGTAAATGTCTATTAGATTTGCTTGGTCCAGATCTGAGTTCAAGTCCTGGATATCCTTGCTAATTTTCTGTCTCATTGATCTGTCTAATATTGACAGTGGAGTATTAAAGTCTCCCACTATTATTGTGTGGGAGTACAGTCTCTTTGCAGGTCGTTAAGAACTTGCTTTATGTATCTGGGTGCTCTTGTGTTGGATGCGTACATATTTAGGATTGTTAGCTCTTCTTGTTGCATTGATCATTTAACCATTATGTATGCCCTTCTTTGTCTCTTTTCATCTTTGTTGGTTTGAAGTTTATTTTATCAGAGACTAGGATTGCAACTCCTGCTTTTTTTTTTGCTCTCCATTTGCTTGGTAAATCTTCCTCCATTCCTTTATTTTGAACCTATGTGTGTCCTTGCATATGAGATGGGCTTCCTGGATACAGCACACCGATGGGTTTTCACTTTTTATCCAATTTGTCAGTCTGTGTCTTTTGATTGGGGCATTTAGCCCATTTACATTTAAGGTTAATATTGCTATGTATGAATTTCATCCTGCCATTTTGATGCTAGCTGGTTGTTTTGCCCATTAGTAGATGTAGTTAATTCATTGTGTTGATGCTTTTTACCATTTGGTATGTTTTTGGAGTGGCTGGTACTGGTTGTTCCTTTCTATGTTTAGTGCTTCTTTCAGGAACTCCTATAAGGCAGGTCTGGTGGTGACAAAATCTCTAAGCAATTGCTTTTTTGCAAAGGATTTTATTTGTCCTTCGCTTATGAAGCTTAATTTGGCTGGATATGAAAAAATTCTAGGTTGAAAGTTCTTTTCTTTAAGGATGTTGAATATTGGCCCCCACTCTCTTCTGGCTTGTAGGGTTTCTGCCGAGACATCTGCTGTGAGTCTGATTGGCTTCCCTCTGTGGGTGACCTGATCTTTCTCTCTGGCTGCCTTTAGCATTTTTTCCTTCATTTTAATGCTGGTGAATCTGACGATTATGTGCCTTGGGGTTGCTCTTTTTGAGGAGTATCTTTGTGGTGTTCTCTGTATTACCCAGACTTGAATGTTGGCCTGCCTTGCTAGGTTGGGGTAGTTCTCCTGGATAATATCCTGAAGAGTTTTCCAGCTTGGATTCATTCTCTCCGTCATATTCAGGTACATCTATCAAACGTAGATTAGGTCTTTTCACATAATCCCATATTTCTTGGAGGCTTTGTTAATTTCTTTTCACTCTTTTTTTCTCTAATTTTGCCTTCTTGTTTTATTTCACTGAGTTAATCTTCAATCTCTGATATTCTTTCTTCCGCTTGGTCGATTCAGCTATTGAAACTTGTGTATGCTTTGCGAAGTTCTCATGTTGTGTTTTTCAGCTCAATTAAGTCATTTATATTCTTCTCTAAGCTGTTTATTCTCATTAGCATTTTGTCAAACCTTTTTTCAAGCTTCTTAGTTTCTTTGCATTGGGTTAGAATATGTTCTTTTAGCTCAGATAAGTTTGTTATTACCCACCTTCTGAAGCCTGTTTCTGTCAATTCATCAGACTCATTCTCCATCCAGCTTTGTTCCCTTGCTGGTGAGGAGTCGTGATCCCTTGGAGGAGGAGAGGTGTTCTAGTTTTGGGTGTTTTCATCCTTTTTGCACTGGTTTCTTCCCATCTTTGTGGATTTATTTACCTGTGGTCTTTGTAGTTGGTGACTTTTGGATGGGGTCTCTGTGTTGATGTCCTTTTTGTTGATGATGAAGTTATTTCTTTCTGATTTTTAGTTGTCCTTCTAACAGTCAGGCCCCTCTGCTGCAGAACTGCTGGAGGTCCACTCCAGACTTTGCTTGCCTGGGGGTCACCTGCGGTGGCTGCAAAACAGTAAGAGTTGTTGCCAGTTTCTTCTTCTGTTATCTTCATCCCAGAAGGATACCCGCCAGATGTCAGCCTGAGCTCTCCTTTATGCGGTGACTTTTTGGATATATGGGTGTCAGGGAGCTGCCTAAGGAGACAGTCTGTCCCTTATAGGAGCTCAAGTGCTGAGCTGTGAGCTCCACTGTTCTGTTCAGAGCTGCTGGGCAGGTATGTTTAAGTCTGCTGCAGTGGAACTCATAACCACCTTTTTTTCCAGGTGGTCTGTCCTGGGAAGGTGGGGCTTTATTTATAAGTTCCTGATGTGCTGCTGCCTTTTTCAGAGCTGCCCTGCCCAGCAAGGAGGTAACCTAGTCACAGTCTGCCAGCAGAGGCATTGCTGAGCTGCCATGGGCTTTGCCCAGCTGCTGTGTGAACTTCTTTGCAGTTTTGTTTATATAGGTATAGTTAGAATTGCCTCGGTAATGGCAGTCTGCCTCAGTAATGGCAGACTGCCTCTGTAACAGCAGACTGCCTCAGTAATGGCGGACTGCCTCTGTAATGGCAGACTGCCTCAGTAATGGCGGACTGCCTCGGTAATGGCAGACTGCCTCGGTAATGGTTGACTCCCTTCCCCTAACAGAGCTGGAGCATCCTGAATGGAAACTTGTGGCGCTTTTCAGCCTGGGAATCTCTTGGTCTATGGGCAGTAATAACTCGTTTGGAAATGTGGTATTCATTCACCCTCTGCGTTGGTCTCGCTGGGAACTGCACTCCGGAGCTATTCCTATTCTGCCATCTTGGATCCCCCTGCTGGCCTGCTGCATGGTATTAATAAAATGGGCAGAAGCTCATTGAGACCCTCTTCATTCCTTAAAACTACTGCTTCTCCTCCCCATCTGTCCCCTCCCTCTCTGCTCTGTTATCCCCACCTCACGCGTCCTGACGTCCGGGCATCCCAGTTCGGGTCCTATCGAAGGGCAAGGCAATGGCTCACTGAATGCTGGTCCCTGCCCCCACACAGGACAGCATGACTTCTCCAGGGCAGCGTTGGGGCACTGGTTTGCTCTTGGAGTCCCCACACACCGTGCCTAGAGCTGGTCTGCAGAAGGCACCTGGCACAGAGTTTTTGAATTCAGCCTTAACATTCTTCCCTCTTCGTGACCAGCTCAGCGAATCCCCTCCCTTCCCCATGCCTGCTCTGTCCTCCTGTGATGGCAACACTGCCTTCCCCTTTGGTATGGGGCAAAGACCAAGGCTGGAAGAGAAAAAAACTCAGTGTGGTCTGCTCTGCCACTAACAGCTAGTGTTACTTTGGGCAAGACACAGTCTCCCCATACCTCATTTCTCTCATTTACTCAATAAGAGCTCAACATATCTACCCAACTATAAAGCAGTGGTGGCTATGTGACTCTGTTAAAAATAAATAAATAAAAAACAACAACAACAAGAAAAATGCTGTTAGAAAAAGCTAACAGACACTGTACCAAGAAGATATTGCCATCATCTTTCCCCATTCACATACTCTGAGAGGATGTGTGAGGCCAGCCGGTCTTCTGTATTTCCTCTCCCCAACAGTAAAGAAAACCTACTGCTGGGCATGGTGGCTCACGCCTATAATCCCAGCACTTTGGGAGGCTGAGGCAGACGGATCACAAGGTTAGGAGTTCGAGAGCAGCCTGACCAACATGGTGAAAATCTGTCTCTACTAAAAATACAAAAATTAGTTGGGCATGATGGCGAGGGCCTATAATCCCAGCTACTTGGGAGGCTGAGGCAGGAGAATTGCTTGAACCTGGGAGGCAGAGGTTGCAGTGAGCTGAGGTTGTGCCACTCTACTCCAGCCTGAGCAATAGAGTGAGACCTTGTTTCAAAAAAAAAAAAAAAGAAAGAAAAAGAAAAAAGAAAACCTACTGTCAAACACATCTCTCAATCCACCTCACTGCATTCACTATTAGGTGACTAGGAATAGAAAACCAGCTCTCCTTCTATTAAGTCTTGGAGGACCATAGCAAAGACAATTAGCATAGAAAAATCACAGAAGATTTAGAAGATCACAGTGCTGAAACGGAAGTTCACGCTTTCTTCTCCCAGTAGGATTAGCAGACCCTGGAGCCTGCTGGATGCAAATAGGGAATCCCACGGTGTTAGAACCAGCCCTACCTCCACAATCACCCACCATGGAATTGATTTCTCCACGGGCTCCAAGCTCTCTATCTGCCTCCCCAGGCTCAGCAGCATCCTGAAGTCACATCTCAGGACTCTGAGACTCCGAGACCTGGGCACCTGGGCTGGCCTTTGGGAAACCAGCATCCAGGTCTGCCATTAAACGTTCCAAGTTTATGACACTTGCCCTAGGCCACTGCCGCTCTGGATACTTTCTCTCTGTCTTGCCTCTGCCCCATCAGCACTTTCACAGAGCCACTGACAGCCACTTCTGTGGCATTGCCAGTTACTTGTGACAGACAATTCCTTAAGCATGCGGGACATGTCTTATTATCATTCCATCTGTCCTAGCCCAGTGCCTAGTAGGAGGTATGATAGATGTTCCTTGAATGAAGGAAGCAGAGGAAAAAGACTTTTATATGAGCCATGCTATCAAAGCATTTAATGTAGGACAGGAGTTCTCAACTGGAGGCAATTTTATCCCCAAGGGAACATTTGGCAATGTCTAAAAACATTTTTAGCTGTCACAATGGTGGGATGCTTGTAGCATCTAGTGGGTAGAGGCCAAGGATGCTTCTCAACATCCTATGATGCACAGGACAGCACCTCTTACCCCAACAAAGAAGTCTCTGACCCAATGTGTCAATGCTGCTGAGGCTGAGCAACTCTGAGGACAGGGAATGGGTGAAGAGACACAAACTTCCTTCTAGGATGATGTCACTAACAACTGTAATCATACATTTTTATACTCTCATGAACAATTCCTATTATCTCCTCAGATTCTTTCATCAGGATATTTATTTTTTTGAGAGATAAAGTCTTGCTCTGTCACCCAGACTGGAGTACAGTGGCACAATCAGAGCTTGCTGCAGCCTTAAACTCCTGGGTTTAAGCAATTCTCCTGCCTCAGCCTCTGGAATAGTTGGGATTATAGGCATGCACCATCATGCCCAGCTAATTAAAACAATTTTTTTGCAGAGCTTGGGTTTTGCTATGTTGCCCAGGCTGGTCTCAAAATCCTTGCCTCAAGTGATCCTCCTGCCTTGGTCTCTCAAAGCATTGCCATTAAAGGCATGAGCTGCCACACCAGGCCCTCACCAGAATTAACAGGTGAGGAAATGAGACACATAGAATAAAAGACTAGCTTGTGATTGGCCAAATCAGCAGTGAGCTCAAACTAGAATCCAGGTTTCATGGCACGGTAAGTATTCTTCCCACCTTTCCTCTGTATTGAGAGGAAGATTTTGGTTTTGAAGGCAAGGGAGGGTCTTAGAAAAATGGGACCTCAGGACTAGAAAGTCCCCAGTGTCTTCTCACTTGAAAGGGGAGACCTAGCAGAGTATCTGTCCCACAGCAGGGCCACGCTCTGATGAGGGAAGGGCCCAAGGCCAACACTAGTCTGGCCAGGCTGGTATGGAGCCCCCACCTCCTCTCCCTTGGGCCCTGCACACCACTCTGCCCTTCACACAGAATCTGAGTCTTTCATGCACGCTATGCTTCTAATAGCCTCTTCTCTTCTGAAGTCAGCTGGTAAACAGATGCCACCCCGAGGGAATTCCTAAGCATGTCTTGGAGATTTGGAGGAAGGGAAGAGGGAGCAAGCAGCACACTGCAAAGAAAACTGATCACATTCTGTCTTCCTAACCTTTTCCACACAGCGCCCATCTGAATGGAATCCCGGCTTCATTCAATGGCAGGACTGTAGGAGGCAGTTCAGATATTCAGTCTGAGAGTCAGAATTGCCAAAGTAAGTTATTTCATAGAAAGAAATTATACTAGGCCCCAAAGAGAAATAAATCCTGGGGAAGAAAGATGGGAATAAGGTACTTAAAAACCTTCTCTGGCCCGAGGGAATTGCATGCATGAAGGCCCAGAGTAATAGCCAAAGAGGCTGCAGAGCTGAGAGAGAGGCTCTTTTTAAAAGGTTTAAGGTAGTATTCCAGGCAAGAAAAGAGGATCTGGAACAAGGTGAGTAAGGAAGAGAAAAGGGAGACCAGGGTAAGGAACTTGCATGTAGGCTTCGTGGGACTCTGACATCGATTAGACACTGGGAAGTAAAGGAGATGGAAGAATCAAGGGTTAAACTGTGCTGTATGGTGGCCACGAGCACCACTGGGTATCTGAAATCAATTAAAATGAAATAAAATTAGGATTTCAGCTCCTCAATCACACTAGACATGTTTCAAGCACTCAACAGCCACCTGTGACAAGTGGCTCCCAGGCTGGGTAAGTCAGATGACAGCACACACCCATCATCACAGGGATTCCCCCTGCACCATAGGTTAGAGAGATTCTCAGGCTTCCAGTCTGAGAGATCAGGTCTGGTGGGTGGATGAAGTATCAGGAAATGTTATGCCTCTTACTACAACAGAGACTAATTGAAGAGGAAATCATTCCTGGGGGGTGGCAGGAGATGAAGAGTGTGGTCTCAGGCATGCTGAATGCGAGGTGGACAATGAAGATGTAGTAGCCTTGCCCAAACACTTGTCTGGAATTTAGCAGAAACCAAACATGTACAAAGATCATGAAGAGGTCTACGGACTTGGGGCTGGGCGCAGTGGATCATGCCTGTAATCCCAGCACTTTGAGAGGTCGAGGAGGGTAAATCACGAGGTCAGGAGTTCGAGACCAGCCTGACCAACATGGTGAAATCCCATCTCTACTAAAAATACAAAAAAATTAGTCAGGCATGGTAGTGCAGCCTGTAATCCCAGCTACTCAGAAAGCTGAAGCAGGAGAATCACTTGAGCCCAGAGGTGGAGGTTGCAGTGAGCTGAGATTGCACCACTGCACTCCAGCCTGGAGGACAGAGCAAGACTCTGTCAAAAAAAAAGAAAAAGAAAGAGTTCTATAGACTAGGGTGAGGTCAGCCACATGAGCATGGACAGAACCAGAACAAGGTTTCAAGGTGACGGTAGAAGCAAAAGTTGGATCAGAGTAGGCTGAGGAGTGAGGAGAAGGGGAGCAAGTGTGGATAATTCTGGAAGCTCAGCAGCAGAGGGGAATGTGAGAAACAGGACCATGTGCATGCCCAATCGTTCAACACATCATGTGAGGTCTTGATTCTTCAACACAAGAGAAGCCTTTCTTGACCACTCCAGCAATTTTTCCAAGTCTGAATTGAACTTGTGCTGTGAGATGCACTCAAGGCTGCATTTAACGTTCTCTATTTGATTCAAGCATGCACATTCCTGACCACTACTGTAAGCTGCATGGGATCAGGGAACTGCATTTTTTCTCTTGAGTCCTCCTGGACAGCAGACAGGTGACACTCAGCAAGTACCTGTCAGCCTGTCTGTAAACATGTAAGCCGTCTGTGGAGTGTAAGTCCAGTTAGTTATCATGCTGAAGGCCACAGACCCCCAGGCAAGGCCAGGCCCACCCTGTTCCACGGGAACCTCTGAGGCTGGGCTGGACAGGCTAATGCCCAGCAGGCACTTACTGGAAGGGGAGCTTCTCATCGTTGGGCTTGATGCAGCGCACATAGTGAGGCGTCGTGGCATTCAGGGTCTCCATGAGCAGATGCAGGGAGGTACGGAACTAGAGAGACCAAAGCCGGTGCTTGGTTATTTTTAACAGTGTGTGGATATATGATAAAGAAAAACTCATATGGGTGGTGGTAGTTATTGTTACCATTATTATTATTAATTTAGAAAGACAGAAGAAATTCAGAGACCTGGGGTAAGATTCCAGTTCTGACACTGCTCTCTTGCTGTGACCAAAATCAAGTCCTTCCTATAAAACGGCTCCTCAAATTACATGGGGAGAGACTGCCCCCTAATGTGCCTAACTCCCAGTGCTGTGGATCAAATAAGATGAAAGGTGGGCAAATACTATATGAGACTTTGTTCCCTGTGCACCGGAAGCCTGCTCTTCCTAAACCTGAGGGCCTGGGGCCTGACACCTGATGCCCAGGCATCCTGGAAATAATTTGTTATACTAAACGTCCACAATGGCAAACCCATAGGAATAATGGACGTTTAGTAGGTGCTGGCTGCCAGGGACTTGGCAAGCATTCTCTTCTCTTCTCTTCTCTCCAGAGACACACTGGGCATAACAGCCACAGAGACCCACAGCAGGAGAAGTTGCTTCTAGTCTCCAGATCCATAGGTTCCTTAAGTCTCCTCTTTAACCTACAAATTCCAGGCCCTCTTGCCTCCTACACTAGCTGTCTGTGGCCCTGCAGCACAGCCCACTGCAGGCATTAATATACTTACGGGGGCTACAGTCAGCCCCTTCCCTCCACCCTCTGTTAGTTCCCTGTGGTGAAGGTTTTGGAATTTCCTTCTTCTAAGGACACAAGATTGAGCTGGGTGGCTGCGGCTGCTGATGTCAAGGCTGCTGGGATGGCTTCCCTCTGACCCCGCTGCCATCCTTCATCTACAGAGAACCCAGCCCTGCATGTGCACCTTGGCCCACAGCTTTTGGTCCAGGGCTGACCTGGTGGCCAACGGTTTTCTTGTGCTCCTTGTTGGAGACTTTCATGGGGGGTCTGGCAGAGCGGATGTTGATCTTCGAAGATGACCCCTTCCCAGGGGTGGTGGCAGGAACGGGATCCTTGTCATCATGAAACAAATCAGCCACTAGTGGGAACTAGAAACAATCACAGAAGGAATGATGAAGGAGATCTCACCGTACATGTTTCCTTTCAAAGCTTCTTTTCAATACATAGTTGAGAACTGAAAACACATGTCCACACCAAAACCCACCCACCAACGTGCACAGCAGTGTTACTCCCAAGAGCCACAAAATAGGAACAACCCAACCGATGAATAGATAAACAAATGTGGTACATCCATACAATGGATTATCAATCGATGAATGGATAAACAAATGTGGTACATCCATACAATGGATTATTATTCAACATGATTAGTATGTTCAACAATATAATGAAATGACCTTCTGATCCATGCCACAATATGGCCACACCTCAAATAAATTATACCAAGTGAAAGCAGCCAGACACAAATGATCGTATAGTGTGTGATTCCATTTACATGAAATATCCAGGGAATAGAAAGTAAGTTATTGGTTGCCAGGGGCTGGGGGAGGAAGGGGAAGAAGAAGAGGAAGGGGAAGAAGGGAAGAAAGGGGAGTGACTGCTAATGGGGACAGGATTTCTTTGTGAAGTAATAAAAATATTCCCAGACTTGTAGTGGTGATGATTACATAAACTGGTGAACATACTGAAACCCAGTGAATTGTGTGCTTCAAAAGGGTAAATTTTATAATGTATGAATGATAATTCAATTTTTTAAATGGTAGGAAAAATGGTAGTAGCTTTCCCATACAATCTTACTTGACCCTCACCTACAAAGACAGGTAGAACTTCATTTCCTTGTGGTGTGGGAGGAGGTGGCTATACTTTAATATAGCTACATTTTAAATTCTATTTTTCTACATTATTACATTTTGTCAAGTTAACTTTCCTGATACCTGTTTTCTCGTCAGTAGAATAAGGATAAGCCTATGCTTGTTGTATGGGGTTGTTATGAGTACTAAATAAGAGGTTAATGTCTTCATCTGTAACAAGGTGAAGATGCAGGCCTTGGAAGAGGTGCTGGTGACAGAGTCCCAGCCATCAAGACATTCAGTCTGACAGGAACATAGTCCTGCCATCATCCTTTGGGGAAGTCAATGCTGGGGCTAGAATAAAGTATTATGTATTGCAAGGCTTTTATCATACTCCTGCAGGGGTAGGGGGAAAGGAGGGAGGGAAAAGGAACATACAGGCCCCATTCGCTAACCCTGAACCACTTCCAATCTCAACAGAAGAGAGGCTAAATGCTAGTGCCTCAGATGCTAGGCTCTGCTCCTTCTCACCTACCCTGTGCCTTTTTCCTTTAACCCCCACTTAAATACATGGCCCCCCTCTCCTGCCATTGTGTCTAGTTCTCTACTAGAACTCCCCAGTCTAGTGTCTGAGGGATCCCTGATCAGATCCCACTTATCCCTCTCAGACAATACCTTGCAAAGCCATCCAGCTGGTCACGTTGCTGTCCCACAGGCACCATGCTCACTACTCCTGCCTCTATACCTTTGCTTACTGTGCTATTCTTACCTGAGATGCCCCCACCCCTTTCTCTTCTGTACTTATCCTGAGAGGCCCCTCTCTCAAGGTTGAGCCCTGCCCCTCCTGTGACCCTCTCCCAGAGCATCCATCACTCCTGTCTGTGTCTCCCACAGGCTCTCACTGTGATGCCCTGGGACCCGCGCCCTCCGAGGTCTGTGCTGAGTCCTGAGCTCTACACTTCCAAGACTTCCCTTCCTACAGAGAACGAGGGCTAAGGAGAGAAGTGAATGACAGAATCCACGTAAACACGTAGAAGAGTGTCCAGCATATAGGGCTCAGACATTATCTAGTTTTATTACTTTTACTGGGGTTAGATACACGAATGATCTTTCTAAACCATGTAAGTACAGATGCTTGAGAAAGTTGTATTTTTGGTCTGAAGAAGAAACAACATAGAATTTTAAATGTGGAACTGTAAAGATCAACTTTCACCTCCACTGGCAGGTGAGGATATAGGAGCTTGGGAGAAGGGACCTACTGGAATCCTGCTCCAATCTCTGTTCCCTTTACCACAAGCACAGTGGCCAGCACCAGCTCCCAAAGGGCTGCTAGTCAATGGCTGAGGGGCTAGAACCTCGGCCTCTGGATGCCCAGGTTGGAGCTTATTTCAATACACAAATATAGCCTTGTCATTTACACCCCCAATATCAAGGAAGTAGAAATACATAAGGGCTTCAGACATAGTCTTGACTTTCGAGGTACTTGCAATAACAATTAAATACATAAGGTAAGACTTCCATGAAACATTTCTCTAGCTGACATCATTTCCTAAGACTCGTAGGAGATTTAGGCGAAGGCAAGCTACCTACTGAAGACACAACATGATCTTCATGTACGGCTACAGGTCCTATATAGCAGTGACAGCTCACGCTCTGGTGATGCCCTGCACTGCCAAGACCTTCAATAAAGTTCCAGTTAAATGGAGTATTTACTGAGCACCTACAAACGCTTTCGTACCAACAGCATCATGCCAAGAGCTAGGAAAGAAAGAATCACGTAAGAATTGGTCCAAAATTCACAAAATAATTCACTATCCTAGGTGTATTCAAAAAGTCCTAGAAGCATATCAGAACAAGGCAACACACATGAGCTTTTTCACATGACAGTCTACAGTGGGCCCTGGCTCACAGAGACACATGACAGTACAGAGTCATGACACCCCATTAGCGTATTACAGTGTCCAGACAGAGTAGCAAGATGGTCCTGGTGGCATACTAGAACTATTCTCAGAAACTGTCAGATTCAGGTGACTTAGCACACTCAAAGGCAGTTTCCGCAACTTTATTAGGTATCTTTATGTTGGAGTTGCAGGGTGATGGGACTCGGGGTATAAAACACATGGTGACCATCCCATTCCCATGGGGCTTCTTGCAACCTGACCTCACTTAGGGCAGGCAGAAGACCATCAGCAACGACCCAAGTCACGTCCAAGGAGAAACCGGAGACATGCAGACTCTTTGGTCAGTGAGCACCCCTCGGTCTGACGACTCTGGTATTCTTCACGTATCAAAGTAACTCATAACACTTCTAGGCCTTTTAGCTAAGATCAAGCATAAAGCAACTTGTATGAATTCCACAGACCCAAAGGTTTCTTTTCAGCAAGGCTTAAGCCTCATTTTATGCAGGAACACTTCACAATCACAGTGGATTAGTATGAAGGTGCCCATCTGCACATGCATACAAGGTTATGATGCCTAACGCTTAAAACGGCACCAAATGCTGGTAAAAATTATAGGCTAATCTTCTACATCAAGCATTTTAAACTAAAAACATACAAAAACAATTAGTTCCTCTTACCTCACTCTTAGTTATTACAATTTCATAAGTTTCAGGAGTTTCAATTTTAGAGTCAAGAGTAATTAACACAAGTCAGTGTTTTGTTTTATGTAGCACAGGAGCTAGCATAATGGGTTATAAAGCAATGAAACAACCGTGTGTGTACATGTGCACCTACATGCACAACCATGCTGGAATCAACATGTGCCAGTTTCACTTTTCCCTTGCACTCCTCATTTTTCATAGACACACCAACCATTAGAAACACCCGATTTCCATTTTCCACCAGAGTGATTTGCTTGTATATAAATGCTGCAGTTCCTTAGTTCCCTGGCCTGGGTTCTAAGTTCAGTTGAAAAACATCAACCAATGATCTTAAGGCCATCTCTGGTGAGCAGCCCAAGCCCATTCTCACTGCTGGCTATTCTGCGGCTACAAAAAGCTGCTGACACCATGATTAGCACTAGAGGATGCTACCTGAGCAAAGCACACCTCGAATCCCTGCCTCAGGGCCTGGAAGGGATAATCCTATTCACAACATGCAGAGTCTAAAGAGCTCCATGGAAGGAGATGAAGAGACAAATCCCTGGCTAAGAATACTGATGATATTGTTGTCAGGCAGGTACCCTGGAGGATCCCCCAATGAGATCACTAAGGGGACCCCTAATTGTTAGCTGCCAACAGGTGACAATTCTGTTCCTATTCTCAGTATCTTTGACATAAATCTTCCTCTTCATGCATGGCATTTCAATGTCATAAATATTGTCTTTTTAGATGGGAAGGTAACTAGTAAGCTGTCAGAAAAAAAAAAAAAACAAAACAACAATTTAAGAGCTGTGGCTAAAATCTGTATGCCAACATCATAAAGAATGATACTTTTATTAAGTACTCAATTCCAGGTGCAGTCAAAGAAGAGAAAGTAAACAGTAGGTCACTGACTGTCAACAAACTAGATTGACTAGTTTGTTCATTCATTCATCCATTCATCCATACATTAATCCATCAACACTTACTGACTCTTAAATATGCAACAAATGCTGTGCTAGGGACTGGTAATACAAAAGTGTTATAGAACAAGCCTAGCCTCTTCTATACCATGGAGTTTATGGCCTAGCATGGTAGGTGAGTGCTAATGAAAATAACCCACAATTAAAAACATAATGACAAGAAGATGAACACCCTAAAGGAAATAAACAACAAAGATGTGACTGAATCGGGGGTCTGGGTGAAAGAAATGAAGAAAGGATTCTCTTAGGGAGGGAAGTCTGAACTATAGGACATTGGATGGAGAGGACAGCATGTTATGGGGTGGAAGTGATGGCACCTTTGAAGGAGCTCCATGTTTTCAGGGCTAAGATAAAGCTGGTCAACCAACAATGTACACGGTGAGAAGGAAGGAAGAGGGACCAGCTCATGCAGACCTCAGTTAAGAATTTTTATTTTCATCCTAAGAGCAACGGGAATCCATTAAAGGGTTAAAATAGGGGCTAATATTTATTGAGCATGTCAACTATGCCTG
Source organism: Cacajao melanocephalus (assembly GCA_963573385.1). Classification (NCBI taxonomy): domain Eukaryota; kingdom Metazoa; phylum Chordata; class Mammalia; order Primates; family Pitheciidae; genus Cacajao; species Cacajao melanocephalus. The sequence goes on along the minus strand of CAUYLG010006211.1, from coordinate 1,438 downwards.
GCACACATGAACTCGTCCAAGCCTCCCAATAACCACGTGGTGTAAGCACCACTGCACTCCATTTTACAGATGAGGAAACTGAGACTTAGGGACCAAGATCACAGAGATGTTATGTAGCAAAGTCAGGATTTGAACCCAGACAGCCTGGCTCCAGAGCCCAAGCAACAATGCACCACAGACAGCGGCAATGACTAGAACCAATGATGGCAGTTCTTCCGAAACAGATCCCTGGCTGCAGCATAAAGAAGAGCCTGCTGCACGTGAAGCCCTGTCCTGGGTGCCTAGAGGAGTCACGGGCGACCAAAAGAGCTTGCAGCCTAGCAGGGAGCTCGGAAGTAATGAGGTATGGCAGGAAGGGCATGGAGCAGGGTCAGGAGAGCTGAACTTTAGATGCTATCCCGCAACTTGACAGCTGTGTGGCCCATGGCAAATCTACCTGGCTTACTAGATTTTAACTTGATCATCTATAATAATGGAAGAGCTGACCAGATGATTCCTTTAAGTCACTCCCTGACCTGAACTCCTGCATGTTCTTATACCTGAATCGCTCCATCCCCTGGCTTCTATCCACCAAGCACACAACTACGTTCAAGCTTCTCTCCTGCTTCAAACCCCTCCCTGCTCAGCCTGTCTCTCCTCTATCTCACTTTACTACAATCACCTCAACCAAGGCATCCACAGATGGACACAGCCCTGCATGCACTCCTCCTCAGACCTGCCTCCACCAGATGGCCTCCTCCCCATGCTGCTGAAATGTACCTTGACAGCAACTGCAGTGCTCGCTAAGTCCAATGGCTAGAAGTAGTGTGGTTTTCACCACATCACACCTGCTCTAAAACTGACCACATAATTGGAAGTAAATCACTCCTCAGCAAATGCAAAAGAACAGAAATCATAACAGTCTCTCAGACGACAGTGCAATCAAATTAGAACTAGGAATTCAGAAACTAACTCAGAACAGCACGACTTCATGGAAACTGAACAACTGGCTCTTAAATGTTGACTGGATAAACAATGAAATGAAGGCAGAAATAAAGATGTTCTTCAAAACCAACGAGAATGAAGGCACAACATACCAGAATCTCTGGGACACATTTAAAGCAGTGTCTAGAGAAAATTTATAGCAATAAATGCCCACATGAGAAGCAAGGAAACATCTAAAATTGACACCCTATCATCAAAATTGAAAGAACTAGAGGAGCAAGATAAAAAAAACTCAAAAGCTAGCAGAAGATAAGAAATAACTAAGATTAGAGCAGAACTGAAGGAGATAGAGACACAAAAAACCCTTCAAAAAATCAATAAATCCAGGAGCTGGTTTTTTGAAAAGATCAACAAAATAGACCACTAGCCACATTAATAAAAAAGAAAAGAGAGAAGAATCAAATAGATGCAATAAAAAATGATAAAGGGGATATCACCACAGATTCCACAGAAA
>CAUYLG010006203.1:0-68609 GCA_963573385.1 Cacajao melanocephalus | reverse complement strand
ATGACCATTTTTTTTTTTTTTTTGTGTTAAATTGTGTACTTTTACATTTTTTTATTTTTTTTTTTGCATATTTTTTTTTTTTTTTTTTTTTTTTTTTGAGACAGAGTTTTGCTCTGTTGCCTAGGCTGGAGTGCAGTGGCGCAATATTGGCTCACTGCACCCTCTGCCTCCCGGGTTCAAGCCATTCTCCTGCCTCAGCCTCACGAGTAGCTGGGATGACAGGCGCACACCACCACACCCAGCTAATTTGTTTGTATTTTTTTTAGAAGATATGGGGTTTCCTCCTGTTGGCCGGGCATGATCTACCCATCTTGGCCTCCCAGAGTGCTGAGATTACAGGCGTGAGCCACCGTGCCAAACCTGCATCCTTTTTTTTTGGAGACAGATTGTTACTCTGTCACCCAGGCTGGAGTCTCAGCTTACTGCAACGTCTACCTCCTGGGTTGAAGCGATTCTCTTGCCTCAGCCTTCCGAATAACCGGGGTTACAGGCACCCGCCACCACACCCGATTAATTTTTGTGTTTTTTGATAGAGCTGGGGTTTCCCCACATTGGCCAGGCTGGCGCACCTTTTTAACATGGATTTTGAAGAGCTACGTGTATGGAGACTATTCAGTCTGTTGATACTGTGTTTTTGTATGGAAGCCGCAAATTCTTACAGAGTCCATCCTGTCCTTATTTATATTTTATGTTTTTCATCTTAGTCTTTTGAGAAGGGCATCCCCCCTAATATTTTTATCTACTTGTCCCTTTTGTGTGGGCAGAGAGGAGCCCAAGGCGGTGGGGAGAGGGCCTTGCAGGAAGGCGTGATGGAGTGCAAAACACAAGGCGAGGGGGAGTTGAGGACCGTCTAGGCAGGGGCAGGACACATGTGACTTGAGAGACTTGTGGGGAAGAATGAGAGGAAGGAGCTGAGCTCTGGGCCGCCCCAGCAAGTGGGGAAGACCACAGCTCTGCATGGTTCACCACACCGGTCGCTAGAAAACCTGCATGGAAATGCTGGCAGGCAGAAACAGTCTACAGCTGGAGGCTCTGACTCACTGTTTCCTCAAGTGAGATTGCTGGGGATGTTAACGTCTACTGAGCAAAAGAGGAGGGCTTTTGATGGGAACAGTCTGAGCAGTGCTGCGCTGCGCAGCTCCAAGCAGCAAGGAGGTATGTGCCTGGCTATGCAAGGAGCTTCCCGGGCTCATATGTGCTAAGGTCCCCATGAAGGGCTGCTGTGGCTGCTCCGTGGGCTTGGCCAGGAGCGCTTTCTCTGCAGAGCTTAGTTGAGAGGTGCTGTCTGCAGGTGCGTGTGTGTGTTTCAGCTCCTTTGGTGACTCCCAAAAGGCCCCTCTGCCCAGGCTGTTCTTAGAGGGCCTTGGGGTCAGTCTGGGTACCTTAGCCTGGTGCTGGTTACAAGTCAAGATGCACATTCTCCTGCCTCTGCTTGCATTGTCTTCAGGATTCTCTTCCCCTTTCCTTCAGGTTTCAGGCCCCTTTGGGAAGCTGATGACTGCTGAGAGCTTGCAGCATCTGTCTGGCTGCTGGGAGGTCTGTCCAGCCCTTGCTCTTTACAGTAGTGGTTCTCATTTTCAGTGTGTGACCACCAAATCCCCAGAGTCACGGGTTTTTTTTGTAATACTAAGATGTTATTTGCCTTTTGCTTTCATTCTCTGTGAGTGTATGGTGGAGTTTTTCAGTGACCACATGCTGTAGAATGGAGCATGTGTGCTTTTGGTCTTTTCTAGAACTTTCTAAGGTAATAAGTTTTTGGTATAAATATATGCTTTTTTTTTTTTTTCCCAAATGAGACAAAGTCTTGCTCTGTCACCCATGCTAGAGTCCAGTGACAAGATCTCTGCTCATGCAATCTCTGCCTCCCGGATTCAAGCGATTCTGCAGCCTCAGCCTCCCGAGTAGCTGGGACTACAGGCATGCACCATCACACCTGGCTAATTTTTGTATTTTTAGTAGAGACAGGGTTTCACCATGTTGGCCAGGCTGGTCTCGAACTCCCTACCTCAAGTGATCTCCCTGCCTTAGCTTCTCAAAGTGCTGGGATTTCAGGCATGAGCCACTATGCCAGCCAATATATGCATTTTTAGAGATTAATAAATTTTCAATATTTCTACTAAGCTCTTACTATCTTGTTCATTTATACCTGCTATAGCCTCTGTAACTTTGTTATTCACTAAATCATTATTTTGATATCCTGAAGTTTTTCTTGTGCCTACATGAGAATACAGTAAGTTCAGGATCATACCTATAATCCCAGCACTTTGGAGGCCAAGGCGGATAGATCACTTGGGCCCAGTAGTTCAAAAGCAGCCTGGGCAATGTGGTGAAACCCTGTCTCTACAAAAGAAGACAAAAATCAGCTGGGCATGGTGGTGCACACCTGTAGTCCCAGCTGCTTGGGGAGGTTGAGGTAGGAGGATCACCTGAGCCTTGGAAGTTGAGGCCACAGTGAGCCAATATCTTGCTACTGCACTCCAGTCTGGGCAACAGAGTGAGACCCTGCCTCAAAAAAAAAAAAAAAGGTAAAAGGAATTTTTTAATTTCCAGGGAATATTTTACACTTAAAAGGGACATTTTAAATATATATATGATGAGCTCTTTAAAATCCAGTGTTGTTTCTTATAGCTTTTCAGACAATAAAGAGTCACCAAAGCTCTTAAAGCTGCAATGTAGAGGCCGGAGAGGCCACACAGTAACTGGGAGACAAAGCCCCTGCTGCGGCTCAGCCTCAGCCTTGGCCACCCCGTGCTGCCACAGTCCGTGATGCAATAGAAACTTGCTGGATTGGCCGAGCGTGGTGGCTCACACCTATAATCCCAGCACTTTGGGAGGCTGACGCGGGTAGATAACCTCAGGTCAGCAGCTCGAGACCACCCTGATGTCGTTACTAAAAATACAAAAAATTAGCCATATGCGGTGGCGCATACCTGTAATCCCAGCTACTCAGTAGGCTGAGGCAGGAGATCGCTTGAACCTGGGAGGCAGAGGTTGTGGTGAGCCAAGATCACAGCATTGCAATCAATCCTGGAAAAGAAGTGTGAAACTCCTTCTCAAAAAAAAAAAAAAAAAAAAAAAGAAGGAAAGAAAGGAACTTGCTTGATGAAGGATGCGACTGCAAGCACAGATAAGGGGTTGATATGTCCACTGCTGAGTTGTGCTTTTCCCTCACAGTGGATGAGTCTGCAGACAGCCTGGACCTGCCACTTGGCCTGTGTCTCCCAGCTTCTCATCACAGATGATGTTCTTTGTTTTTTAGACACAGTCTCCCTCTGACCCAGGCTGGAGTGCAGTAGGGTATGTCTGCTTGCTGCAGCCTCTGCCTCCTGGGCTCAAGCACTTCTCCTGCCTCAGCCTCCTAAGTAGCTGGGATTATGGGCATGCGCCACCAGGCCTGGCTCATTTTTGTATTTTTAGTAGAGATGGGGTTTCACCATGTTGCCCAGGCTGGTCTCAAACTCCTGACCTCAGGTGATCAACCCACCTCGGCCTCCCAGTGTGCTGGGATTACAGGCCTGAGCCACTGCGCCCGGCCTACGGGTGATGTTCTTTTACCCCAGTGCTTGATCATAAAGCACAAATGGCACTGACGTAGTCAGAGTGTGGAGTACCTGTCTGAATCTCATGGTTGCCTCCAGAACACGTGTTTTCCCATTTGTGCTGATGGTGTGGAAGCCATAGTGGGTGGAACTGCTGGCATCTGAGCACAACTTGAGGCCATGGCTCCAAGCGGTGCCAGGTGATCATCCTATCTTCACTCACCCACAGGAAGAGAGAGAGGAAAGAAACCAGTCTCGCTTTTGAGTGTTGGTTAAAAATGATGAGTGTTATTAATGCTTTGTAGGATGAGGTGGGAAGTATGCAGAAAAGCACTCACTTCTGCTGTGAACACGAGTGTGCAGCCGCCTCAGGGAGACATGCTTGTGTGACTGTTGCTTGCTGTCCTCAGGGAGCATCTGACAGGCAAAGTGAGTCTGACAGACTCCGCCTTGTGCAGACTTAGCTGTTTGGCCAGTGTTTTCCTTGAAAATGATTGGAGTGAGCTTGTTACTTTAAGGAGAACAACTGCCCATATTTATACCAATGATAAAATTGAAACCTTCAAGTGAAAATTGGAATTTTGGTAAATTTATTCATCACTGTGAGCTTGATACCTTCCCAATAAAATTCTTTTATTGCTTATTTTTTAAAAGAAACAGAGACAAGGTCTCACTGTGTTACCCGGGCTGGTCTTGAACTGCTGGGCTCAAGCAGTCCTCTCGCTTTGACTTCCCAAAGTGGTGGGATTACAAACATGAGCTACTGCACCACTCGGCCAGAAGTCTTTTTTTCTTCTCTCTTTTTGAAATGGAGTCTCGCTCTGTGGCCCAGGCTGGAGTGCAGTTGCGTGATCTTGGCTCACTGCAACCTCCATCTCCCGAGTTCAAGCGATTCTCCTGCCTCAGCCTCCCGAGGAGCTGCGATTACAGGTGTGCACCACCACACCCAGCTGATTTTTGTATTTTTAGTAGAGACAAAGTTTCACCATATTGTTCAGGCTGGTCTCAAACTCCTGACCTCAAGTGATTCGCCTGCCTCGGCTTCCCAGAGTGCTGGGATTAGAGGCCAAAAGTTATTTTTGAGGAGATACATAGTGATATCAATGAACTGATCTGTTGACACTATAGAATGAAATCTGTCAATATTTGGAAGCTTTACATAACTCAGCGAGCCACTGTCTTCCAGATGACCATTGTAGGACCTATAAAATCACGCGAGGGTAGAAGAACCACTAGTGTAGGGTAGATTGATGGATTTTAGTGTCACAGAGTATGAAAATTCTTTGTTATGAATCAGATTTCACATTGCAACTAAGCTTGAAGCAGCCATCACTTTCTGAATTTTGGTGTAGTATCCAAGAAGAATATCCACAAACATCTACTACTTATTCTGAGCCAAAGGGTCAGGAAGTGACAAATCTCTAAAAAGGATGAGTACTTCTCCTTTTTCTAGCTGTTTATCTGAGTGAGGCTGGGTGTTTTTCGTGTCCTTACACCTAAACACAGGTCTGGGCAGAGTCGGGGCACGGGCGGGTGTGGGGATCCACCGCTCTCCAAACAGGAGAGGTCTGCGCAGCACCCAGCAGGGCCACTCTCCTTGTTAGTTACTTTTGTTTTGGAAAGTAGTTACTTTAAAAGTTATTTATGTTCATAGTAATGGGTTTATTGTTTTTTTAATGAATTAAATATTTGAATGTGTCCCAGTTCTGATTTCCTATGCAGTATATATCAGTTGATCTGAAAGCTCTGTGGGGTCTTCCACAAAGGTTAAGAGTGGGAGGGGCCATGGGACTGGTAGGTTGGAGAGGAAACCTGGGGCCCATCAGCCATTACCACTGGGTCCCTCCCTCACTAGAGATGAAGCTGAGCTTGGAGAGCCCTCCCAAGGTGTTACAAAAGCCTCGGTGGCGCTCTGGCACCCTGCTGGGGACTCTCCTGGGCGTGGTGGGTGCTTTGCTAGTGGTCTTGGGCTTGGGTCCTTGATAGTGTTCATTTCGAGGTCTGGGTAAGGGCGGGTGGAGGAGGTGGCCAGAACCCCCACTTTGGCATTAGAGAAGGGGGTTTTCTGTGGTCACCCTTTGTAGATTGCCCTGTGTCCTCCTCTGTGCAGCTTTGAGGGAGCCAAAATGCCGTGATGAGAGTGAGGCGCCTCCGGAAAGCGCCGTGTGCATGGCGAGTAGTTGCGTGTGTCTCCAGGTCTTCACATGTCTCGTCCAGCCTCCCAGGGAGGAAAGGGCTTGGGGGGCGGGGGATAGGAGTGGACTTTTTGAAGTAAAAAATCAAGGTGATTCCAGCCTGGCCAACGTGGTGAAACCCTGTCGCTACTAAAAATACCAAAAATTAGCCAGGCGTAGTGGCGGGTGCCTGTAATCCCAGCTACTCAAGAGGCTGAGACAGAAGAATCGCTTGAACCCAGGAGGTAGAGATTGCAGTGAGCCGAGATCCCATACTCTAGCCTGGGCAAGAGAGTGAGACTCCATCTCAGAAAAAAATATATATTAAATTGATTCCTAGAAATACTCAAACTTCCAAGTAGTTGACAGCAAGGAGCCGTTTCATGTTGGGAGCTGACAGGTCAGTCCACTGAATGCGCACACTCTGCTGTTGATGCCACCAGTGGAGCCTGGCCTGCAGCTCTGTCCACACACGCTGGGCCACAGGGGAATGGATGTTGTCCATTTCATTGTTACTTGCAGGCGATGCTGGCTAGGAGGTGGGTGGCACATGTCCATGGGGCCCTTGCCGGCCTTTCTGAGGTGCTGGCGTGTTCTGTTGCTGAGCCACTCTGGGGCTTTGGCGTCCTTGGCGTGGGTGACATTGCTGGGAGTGCCTCTGGGCTCCTTGTCTGTGTTCTTTTTTCTCTCAGAATGGATTTCTGGAGGTGAGACTACGTCTCATTCCTATTTCCAAATCGATTCCTCAGCGAGTCCTCCCCAGGTCACAGGTGCCGAGCAGGAGCACCACTCCTGCATGCCCATGCCCGTGTCATGCCCAGCCAATCAGAGCAGAGAGGCCCAGCTCCATTTCCTCATTTAGGGCCATTGAGAGTTTCTTTGTGTCACTGAATTCGTCTTCTGGGAATTTTTAGTTTGTGCCTTTTTGCTGAGTTTTCTATCGAATTCCAGGCCTCTTTGTGGCACTGATTTTGCTGTGGGGTGCAGGCGACAGCCTGTGGCAGCTGTATCTGGAAACCCTTTCAGGCCCCGGCTGTGGTCCTGGTGGTTTTGTAGATGGAGGTGGTTTTGTAGGTGGAGCTCACAGCTGGGCTGCTTCTCTCACTCTTAGCCAGGAAGGCGGCCCCTCCCACATGGGCTGGAGGGATGGCCCGCTGTGTTCTTCTGGTTTTTTTCTCTTTCGAGTTGATATTTTAAACCGTGTCTCTTGTCACCTCTTCTGGCACTTACTGGAGCGTGGTGAAAGCTGAAGACTGGGAGATGCCATGGGGCCTTCTCTGTCCTCATCTGCCCACAAGAGCTCTGATTGGCCTGGGCTCAAAGGGACCCTGTGTCTCCCATGCTGGCTGCCCCAGTGTAATTTATCATGAATTTCCCTTTGTTCTTCCTCTGCACTGCTTCCTTGTCACAGGCCTGTCCATCAGAGCAGCTTCCTGCCAGCTCCATGGTTCCTCCAGGTGTTTCTGTGCTCTGCTTTCTGTGCTATGGTGGGTCCTCCTCATGACATCTCTTCAGGAACCTCCTTGATCTGTTCTCTGTTTCCAGCCCCATGTTGTGTGTGTTTGCTTGTTAAAGTCCCTGTGCGAGAGGAGGGCTGCATTTCCCCCATGGTCACACACTCTTCTTGCTTCAAGACTCCATTGTTTGAAACCCACAGGCTGGGGTGTGTGTGTGAGGCCAGGCCCTGCGTCCTCCCTCTTGCGGCAGGCCTGGGTGCTGATCTGCCCAGGCCTGGGTGGGTCACATGGTGCGGCTGGGTAAACCTTGGGGGAGGATGTTGTGCCCCCAGTTTGGAGGGTCTTACAAGTGCTGCTGGCCCTTTGTGGAGCCAGACAGGCGTGTGGATATTCTCAGATATTGATTTGGTCACCTTACGCCTTCCTCAAATCTAAAACATATTATTGGCCAGGCGTGGTGGCTCACGCCTGTAATTCCAGCACTTTGGGAGGCTGAGGTGGGTGGATCACAAGGTCAGGAGATTGAGACCATCCTCGCTAATAGGGCGAAACCCCGTCTCTACCAAAAATACAAAAAAGTATCCGGGTGTGGTGGCAAGTGCCCGTAATCCCAGCTACTCAGGAGGCTGAGGCAGGAGAATCCCTTGAAGCTGGGAGGCAGAGATTGTGCCACTATACTCCAGGCTGGGTGACAGAAGCGAGACTCCGTCTCAAAACAGAACAAAAAACCCCATTATTTCTGTAGTAGAACCTCAGATGAGGGATTTCAGTAAGATCAGAACACAAACCAGTAACTGTTAGCTTTAACCAAAGGAGGTAAACTGGAGACATTAAAATAGTATCTTGGGGCTGGGTGTGGTGGCTCATGCCTGTAATCCCAGCCCTCTGGGAGCCCAAGACAGGCGAATCATTTGAGGTCAGAAATTTGAGACCAGCCTGGCCAACATGGTGAAACCCCATCTCTACTAAAAATACAAAAAAATTAACCTGTCCTGCTGGCACACATCTGGAGTTCTAGCTACTCAGGAGGCCGAGGTGGGAGAATCCTGTGAACCCGGTAGGCAGAGGGTGCGGTGAGCCGAGATCATACCACTGCACTCTAGCCTGGGCGACAGAGTGAGACCCTGTCTCAATCAGTCAATCAATCAGTACAGTCTTGGCCAGGCGCAGTGGCTCATGCCTGTAATCAGAGCACTTTGGGAGGCCGAAGCAGGAGGATTGCCTGAGCTCAGGAGTTCAAGGCCAGGCTGGGCAACGTTAGCAAGACCTCTTCTCTTAAAAAAATAAAAATAAAATTAGCTTGGCATGGTGCTGTGTGCCTGTGGTCCCAGCTACTCAGGAGGCTGAGGTGGCAAAATGGCTTAAGCGCAGGAGATGGATCGAGGCTGCAGTGAGCTGTGATGGCACCACTGTTCTCCAGCCCGGGTAACAGAGCAAGACTTTGTCTCTTAGAAAAGAAAAAAAATCTCATGCCGGAACTTTTGGAGGGCGAGGCAGACGGATCACGAGGTTGAGAAGTTGGAGACCAGCCTGACCAACATGGTGAAACCCCATCTCTACTAAAAATACAAAAATTAGCCGAGCGTGGTGGTGCATGCCTATAATCCCAGCTACGCAGGAGGCTGAGGCAGGAGAAACACTTGAACCAGAGAGGTGGAGGTTGCAGTGAGCTGAGATCGCAGCGCTGCACTCCGTCCAGTCTGAGCGACAGGGCAAGACTCTGTCTCAGAACAAACAAACAAAATCTCTTGAACTCTTAGGAATCAAAAATGAGGTGTGCTTGCTAATAATACATATTAAATCAAAGCCTGTATCTGAAGCTTGCTCTTCGAATTTCTGCCGTCTTGAATAAAAGTGTTTTGCTATGGTGGAAATACCAGAGGAAGATGTTCTTAAGGCAAGTCCAACTTGGGTCTTTCAGGGCTTTGTGATTATAAACTACTCTTTGGGTCCCGAGCACTGAATCGGGGCCCCCAGCTTGGGTAACTTGAGAGCGATCATCTTGTCCTGTTGACAGCTCTGAGGGCATCCATCTTTCAGGAGGCAGTTCTGTGACTCACCGCAGCTTTGTTAAGGCAGCAGTGACTTGTGTTATCTGCCTGTTTCTACGGCACGGTCCTCCCCCATCTTTCCCCTGCCACGTGGGTGCTACTGGCAGTGAGGGGACAACAGGCACTGTTTCTGGCATCTGCAGGCTCTATCTGTAATATAATCTGTATATGCAAGCAAATACAGATTAAGGCTCTGCACAGCAGTGGCATGTGTGCTGGGTTACATGTGGAGTTCTCTGCTTGTCCTGAAGTGAGGCTGGCTCTGTGAGGGGCAGGCCAAGGGCATAGGGAGTTCATGTGGCAGGAGAAGCGTGGAGATTTCTGTTTGTGATTCTCACAGGAGCCTCTCTTTCTTGTTTCTTTTCACAGGCACCAATTTGTAGAAAATAATTTGATACTAAAGATGGGCCCAGTGGATAAACGGAAGGTGAGTGGTCAGTGGTCCTGCTGCTCCCCACACAGGCCTGCATCTTCCCCAACTCCAGCTCAGGAGGGCAGTGTGGTGGCGTGGAATCCTTCACCGTCTCTTGATTTTCAGAGATCATCTCTAGATTTCATAGCTCGGGAAGGCTTAAGCCCCTCGAGAGTAGCCGTGTGGAGCTACACACGTAGCCCGTTAGGGCAGAGCAGAAGCAGCCTCACACACACCCGGGAGCCTGGAGCTGCCCGTTTCGAGGTTTCCATCAGGTCGAAGAGACCGTATCTGATATCCTAGCCAGTGGTCTAATATTTCATTAGAAGTGTTTTAAAAACATGACTTTCCATCCTGTTTGCCAAGTAAAGAAAAGATATATAGATGATAGATAGATAAATCGATAAATAAATAAAATAAACATTTAAGGGTTGTTCTTTATTTTACGGATTAAACGGATTCAGCACTTAAAAGTTCTGCTGGTCCTGTGTGGAGCCAGGCAGGTATGTGGATGTGCTCAGATATTTATTTGGTTATCTTGTACCTTTTTCAAATATAAATCATATTATTTCTATAGTAGGACGCATCAGATTGGGAATTCTCGTATGATCAGACGGAACACAAACCAGTAACTGTTAGCTTTAACCCTTGGTTAGAAAATACGGGACTCCATTTGCTCACATAGGGCCCCTTCCAAGCGCAGGCTTCTGGCCTCCGTTCCTGGCCATGTGTCCTCCACAGGCAAGCATCTAGGTGCAGGTCGGTGGAGGCTGGCTACCGAGAGCAGGCTCCTGTCCCAGGCAGAGCAGAGTTGCTAGGGGAGCCACGGGCCTGACCTGGATGGGCTGTCCACGCTCGCTCAGCAGCAGAGGCCTGTGCTGCAGCGCCTGTGACCTTAGAAACTGGGCCAGTGGGCAGGAAGTACCCTGCCCCTGGGTGAGTGCATGGGTGGGTAAACCAGTGTCGGCTGTGGCCCTGTGCCTTGAGCAGCTCTGAGGGGCCGCCTAGCCCTCAAGGCTGCGGGAGATGCTCTCAGCACTGACTCTGAGCCCTAATAAGCATGGCTTGTTTTGTGTGTGTGTGTGTGTGTGTGTGTGTGTGTGTGTGTGTGTGTGTTTTGTTTGTTTTGGTATCAGGGTTTATTTGCACGAAGACGACAGTTGCTGCTCACGGAAGGACCACATTTATATTACGTGGATCCTGTCAACAAAGTCCTGAAAGGTGAAATTCCTTGGTCACAAGAACTTCGACCAGAAGCCAAGAATTTTAAAACTTTCTTTGTCCACACGGTAGGCCTGTTCCCAGGGATTCCTACGTTTAGGGTAGTGGGAGGGCTTTGCACCATGTGGGACAAAGCCACGGGCCTTGGCTAGAGGGAGCAGCGGGGATCCAGGCAGCTGCCTCGCCCTTTCCAGCATCCCAGACATCCACACTAGCAGCTCAGTCCCGAGGGGCCAGGAGTCAGCCTGTGCTTGTTTTTGAGTTTGGTGGTGACTAGCGGGTGGGTCATCTGCCTGCGTATTTGCTTTCTGCTTGTGTGGAGCGAAGAACCACCATGCCCACGTGCTTCCTGATTTGGAATGACTGGTAGTAGGCAGCTTACCTGGTTGGGGTGGGGGTTTTGGTAGGACTCCCTTGGGAACACTCAGTGGCTTCTGTCTTTGCAGCCTAACAGGACGTATTATCTGATGGACCCCAGCGGGAATGCGCACAAGTGGTGCAGGAAGATCCAGGAGGTTTGGAGGCAGCGATACCAGAGCCACCCGGATGCTGCAGTCCAGTGACATGGCCTGCGGCCGGGCTGCCCTTCGCTGCCAGGACACCTGCCCAGCGCGGCTTGGCCGCCACCTGGACGCTTCCAGACCACCTGCCAGCCATCACAAGGGGAACGCAGAGGCGGAAACCTTGCAGCATTTTTATTTAAAAGAAAAGAAGAAAAAAAACACCCAACCACACAAAGAACAAAACCAATTAACACAAAGGAATTCAGGGTCGCTTTGCTTGCTCTCTGTGCTCCGTGGAGGCCTCCACGTGCTCTCGTTGCCGTGGGGATCCGGCTCCGTGCACGTCAGCCCAGTCCCGCCCAGACTAGTGGACAAACCTGGTGTCACCAGCTTCAACTAGCATCAGTCTGAACCATGCGCCCGCCCTGCCCCAACCGTGCACTGATCCTGCTGTGGCCGAGGGGACCGGGTGTATTTGGCTCTTTGCGCCCAGAACTCTTCACCAGGGAGGGAGCCTCTGCAGCCCTGCTGGGCGGCCGTGCCTCTCTGTAGGGGGAGGCTCTGTGCTTCTGTCATGTGCTCCCTTTCTTGCGTCTCCCCATGTATGGCCCTTAGGCGTGGCTGGGCCCGTTGCATGTCCCTGTGGTGGCTCTGGTGGCAGGCTTTTGTGGCCTCTGCTGTGTGTTGGCAGGCAGACTCGTGGTGAGGAGTGGGAGAGGGTGGAATGGCGCAGGAGCAGGCTGCTGAGTGGAGGGCGCCGTCTGAGGGCCCTGGCTCCCTCGTCCTACTGAGCAGGGTTGGTCTCTAGGGCTGGAAGCCAAGTGCAGGCTGGAAACGGTGCCGTCAGAGGTGAGCCCGGTTAGCACCCAGCCAGGTTATTGCATGAGAGAGAGTCCTGCTCCAAGCCGTGGGCGGGGCCAGGAGGTGCCTTGGAGAATCCAGCCAGAGCAGAGAGGGCCTGCTGACCTCTGTGTGGAGGAGAGAGGCCTGAGGGCCTCCTAAAGGTGTAAATGTGCAGGCCTCCCCAGTTGGTGAAGTAGGGTCTGAGAGAACCCTGGCATCAGCAGACCCGGGATGCTTCCGTTTCCTGCGGACAGCACTGGGGAGTGCAGGCGCCAGCATCACACACACCCCTTTTGTGTTGTGGTTAAACATTTCTCGGAGCAAACTCAGAGTTTCTACATCTCTACGTTGAAAATCTCACAGCCTTCTCATGCTGCCGGCTCATCTGGTCCCATGAAAGTGGACTTTGCCCATTACCATTGCACAGGAGGCAAGAACGGCGCACTTCAGCCACGGCTGGTCTCGTTTCCTCTGCTGGTTTTGGGGCTGTTGCCCTTTGATGCTTTGGTGGCTTGGCCCTACTTTATAGTACAGACAGGCCAGACGCATTTGTCCTTTCCGTTGCTACTCCCCAGGCAGAGAGAGTTCCTGGTGGCCTGGCAGGGCTGGGCCCTTCTCTCTCCGCCCAGGTTGTCCCTGGAGGGCAGCCCTCAGTCCCATGCGGGAGGGGCAGACATTGCTGCCCACAGACATGCCTCTGGCTCAACTGTGTCCACCCTCCCTGGCCCCTTACCCCCAGGTTACAGATGACTCATTAGTGACCCTGTGTGCCAGGCTGGGTCCAAATTGAGAGGAAAGGTGTGCTTTTGACACGCTAATGACAAGAGTGGCTCTTTGTAGCTAGGCAAGTGCAGATGGGGGCCTCGGAGGAGGCAGAGATATTCCCGAGTCCTTGCCTGCGGTTTCTGCCTGGGCCTTGGCGGCTGCTGTGTAACTGTGAGCTGCAGTGTCCTGGGCTGCACCTGCCCTGGGGTGCCCAAGGGAGCAAGACGCTCCGGGGCCCAGCACATTGGCCTGGGCCTGTGGCTGGAGTTGGAGTCGTCTGTCCTGGCTTTTGGAAAGGCTTGCCTGTGTTGGGGAGTCTCTCTTGGCCCTTTCAGGAATGTCTGTTCAGGCTTATTCCTCATCAGCTGTTTTACCCATTTCAGAACATCGTGTGTCTGCATGTACGAGAGTGGCTTCCTAACCCTTCTAATTGCACATGCAGGCACAGAAAAGACGGCTCTCGGGGCGTCTGGTTATAGGGAAACTAGCAGAGCTGGGACGAGGGTTTGATTGGTGCACTCGGCTGCGCTGCTTGGGGAGACTCTTCTGTGTGTTCTTCCTCTGCATAGAACCACCACCTCCTGGGCGTCAGTGACAAGCTCTATCTTAGCCTCCAAAGCTCAGAACTAGGGGCTCAGAGCCAGAGCTGGCAGCTGACAGCTGAAATGATGGCCATTGCCTGAGCTAGTGACAGCCAAACCCTTCTTGTTGGTCACCTTTCTCCTCAGCCAGCCCCTTTCTCTTACCTTTTTAAAGGCCCGTGTGTTTTCTTCCCTTACCCTGTGCTTGTTCATGTCAACTCCAGTTTTATCTAGCACGTCGTTAGAGCCATCATCTGGCACGCGGGTGCCTTACATTCTACGGTGGAACGTGGGGGGCCGCCTGTGCTTACGTGGAATTACAGTGGTGGGTTTATCCAAGGTGAGGAAGATGGCACCTGCTACTTAATAGACCTGGGCCATGTGTCTCCCCACATGTGGGAAATAGGTGGAATGTCAGGACCAAACCCTGTGCAGCTTCTTGGCACAGAGGGGAGGGAGGCTGTGGTTGCTGCCGGCACAGGTGGTCCAGGTGCCTTGCCCTTCTCTGGGGACAGAATTGGGGCTGGCTTCTGTGGGATTCTTTTCTCCCCTCTGTTTGGCCCCAGCTAGAGCCAAGAGCCTCTCCACCCTAGTGAATGGCTCTGCGCCACGGCTACCACGTGGAACCTTAACTTGTGGAAGGCTTGTTAACAATTCGTTTTGAGAGAGATGGCTGGTTATGCCACAGCCGCTGGGTACTCCACCTACTCCAGCCTTCTTGGGACATACTGTGGAATTCGTGGCCCTTGCCCAGAGGAATTGCGGAGACTGTCCCATGGCACAGACCCCCAGGCACCAGCAGAGGGCTCTAAGTGACTCAAAACATTGGTCTCTGACAAGATCAGCTATAGGCCCGCCACCCAGAGAAGACCACTGTGAGCATTTTGGCCTATATCCTGCCCCCCACCATTTGTTCACTTTTTAAACTAAATTGGGAACATTCGACACAACACTGTCTGCATCGTCTTCTCACTTGATTTTATCTTAAGCGTTTTCCCATGTCATGAGTTTCTCAGAAACATGTTTTTAACAACTGTAGGGTTTAGTCATTGTCCATTTTACTGTAATTTATCTGACCATTTCCCTACTCTAAAATATTTAGATGGTTTCTGATTTTTCCGTTATTTAAATGATGCTGTGATGAATATCTTAAAATCTTTGGATTTTTTTAAACGGATTTCGTTTTCCCCTTAGATGCCTAGAAGTGGTATTTTGAGGTCAAAGAGTTTGTTCATTTTAAAGATACTTCTCTCTCAAACTGATGTTTAGATGCTCAGAGTTCCAGTAGCAGAACCACCTTAGTTGTGTCCTGCAGATTCTGAACAAATCAGTTTCTGATTAGCCGTGTGTTCCAAAGGACGTTTGAATAAGACCGCTCTTTTTTAAATGCTAAGATGATGTCATTACTGCAGTCCATTGGTGGCAGATTTTTTCCAGGAGCCGGTTTCCTCTCTTGCCTTGCGAGATCCTGGCTCCGCCTGCATGTTAGCTCTCCTCCATCCCTGCTGCTGTGGCTTTGAAGTGCTTGGTGATATTTTCAGAATCTTGTACTTTGTGTCCACAATGGTACTGAATTTGCATCTGCACAGTCAGCAGAGATAACAAGTGTTCAACTGACCTTGCCACGTGCTTACTGAGTGATTTGTAATCGAGTTTATAGACTCAGAGGGTACATTAGGCCATTTGGAATCGGTAGCACAGCAAAGCCTCTGTTTGGAAAAAACCATGTTGCTGATTGGGTTTATGAGCATTTATTTGTCTCCCCTCCACCCCACATTGGAAGGTCTTAGTGGTTCAGAAGAGCCCAGCAGCCAGGCTGGCTTTTTCACTGCAGGGCGTGGTTGTCCCAGCTGGTGTAGATTTCAGGCCTCCTCCACCCGACTCCCTACCCACGTGTTGCAGATTGCCTAGTGGGCGTCAAGTACAGACCACCCAAATTTGGTTGCAAATTTTAATTTCTTCACTTTAGTTGTGGTCCATTGATTCTGAGGGGGAACATGCAGCAGGTTTTTCTAGGCACTATGTTCAGTGCTGCTTCAGTCTACCAGAGATTTTGGCCAAATTGCACACAATTTGGTTTCTTGCCCTCCTTTGAAGCCCTGAGGACCCCTCGCCCGGCTGCTCCACAGACCCGGGGTGCTCACTCCTGAGACTTCAGAGATCGCAGCTGCTTTGAGAATACGGTGAAGGTACTATGTTCTGGAAGTTGTTGTCATACACTTTTCCCCAGTTATTTTCAAACCTGACTTGAACCTCTGTTGACTCACTGGGTGGGGCCCCTTCTTAGGCAGCACATGTGGGAGGGGCCACTCCTTCTGGCCCAAGATTGCAGGGTTGTAGATGAGGCTGCCTGTGGAGAACCGGTCTGAGGAGGAAGCTGTTTCCAACAAAGAGCACTTTTATCTGTTGAGATGGCTGTGGTGAGCAACTGAACGATCCTACATGTGTACCTGAATTTTCCCCGTAACGCATTTCTTCAATATGAAGAAACACCAAACTATGTACAGAGAAGTTTTTACAAAAGGCAGACTTTTTTTTTTTTTTTTTTTTTTTTTAAAGCTGTGTAACCCACGTAGCCTAACCATCTGGCAGAGTGACTACGAATAAGGGTCATTTTGCCAGTAAAAGCCTCTATTATGACTATAAGTTGGACATGGGCAAAATTAAATTGTTAACAGTATTTAGAGCTGCTGTAGCCATTCCTTAACAACATAAAATAGGGTAAATGAATAGTAGGTCTTTCAAGTGGGTGGCAGTCGGTTAGAACATGCGTAATACTCTCTACCTGGTCTGTAGCTGTAACTGTGATGTACAGGCAAAGCAAAAATGAAGAGAACTCATGAAAACAAATAATGCAACGATATTAGGATACACACTTTTGTATTTTTATTCTTATATAAGGTTATTTGCTGGCTATTGTTGGCCTCTAGTTCAGTCTGTGTTATTTAAATTCTAATATATGAATTATTTGGATTGAATTCATGTTCGGGGCCACGTTGTTGTATGTATTGATGTACAGCCTTGAATGTGAATAATTATTGTAAACTATATTTTACAACTTTTTTTCTGGCTTTATTATATAAATTTTCTATTTGGTCAATGATTTAATCATATAATTTAATGAATCTGTTTATTCTTTTTTTTTTTTTTCCCCCAAATATTTGTGCATTAGGTGTAGTTACCAGATGATGAATTTTCCTCGTATGCTTGGTAGTCTTGTAATAAAAAGCATGTAGAGTGTAGACTTGCTGGCGTGACTCTTCCTTTAACCAGGGCACGGACTGGGGTCGGGGTTGAGGGTGAGGGTCGGGGTCGGGGTCAGGCGCCCTCGCACCGTTGGTGTGGGGGCCCGAGGCCGGTTTCCGCCACTTGGCACCCCGGCCACGCCGCGTTCCGCTCCCGCCGGAAGCGGGCACAGCCGGCCGCTTTTCCGGACCGGAACTTCCGCCTGCCGCGTGACGCCGGGGCGGGCACTTTACGAGGGCGGACCTGTGGGCGGGACAGAACTCGGAGGACGGTATTAAAAGCCGGACGCTTCCGGTGGAGGGGAGCTGTGGCGGGGCTTGCTGGGATCATGGCGGAGAATCACTGCGAGCTCCTGCCGCCGGCCCGGGGCGGCCTCGGGGCGGGGCTGGGGGGCGGCCTGTGCCGCCGCTGCAGCGCGGGGCTAGGCGCCCTTTCCCAGCGCTCCGGCAGCGTGTCCAAGTGGGTCCGGCTCAACGTCGGCGGCACCTACTTCCTCACCACTCGGCAGACGCTGTGTCGGGACCCGAAATCCTTCCTGTACCGCTTGTGCCAGGCCGACCCCGACTTGGACTCGGACAAGGTGAGGGCCGCGCGGGCTAGCCGGGAGGGTCCGGGCCGTCCCGGCCTGCGGCCGCCCCACACGCCGCGCTCGGCACGGAGGAGATCTCAGTGGGAGCGGGCGACTCCTCGGGCTTTGAGCCCCGCGCTACCTTGTCGCGAGCTCGTTTCCAGTTTCCCCCGGCCCCCTACCCTGCCTGGGAGGGGAGGGCGAGGATGGCGCCCTGGCGTGCACCGCCTTCTAGGATCTTGAGTCGCTTCACCTTGGGGTGTCTCTTTCTCGCCCTCTCTGCTCTTCGGTGGAGGAGGCTCCGAGACCCCAGACTTTCCTGTGATTCTACTTTCTTTTCCTCACTAGGGTGTGTGAACGCCTTCTCTTCTCCGTCCCAGGGTACTTGCTGGCTCTGGAAGCAGAACCCCTGCGTTGGTTTGCCCTTTCACATTCTGGACGTTTGAATTAACGCTGGCATGGGGGTTGACATGGGCGGTTCTTTTTTTCCCAGTGACTTGCATTTAGAGAGTTGGCGCTCCATCCTTTCCATCCTCAGCACGCAGCACCCACTCAGCACCTCTTAGAAGATGCGTCCGTAGTATATAGTATGATTTTCCAAGGGAATGTTGCTCATATTAAGGGTTGCTTTAGGGATGTCCATGAAGGGTCAAGTAGGGAATCTTTCGATCTGCTTTCTAGTTGGCTTAGTTTTCCCACTGTCCTCGCAAAATGACAGGAATTTCTAGGTTGGTGTGCAGCTTGTCTTTCATCAAGCGGAATGCTCATGCCGTTGTGCAGATGATAATACAAACCGTTTCAATGCCTTTATTTATCAAGAGTTGTGGAGCTGAGGAATAGTATCTTGGGGGTTGTGCAGGATTGAAACTCAGAAAAAAGCTTGTTTGAAGAAGTTGTTACCTATATTTATTCAAGGCAGTTCACAAGTCTTACACTGATTTTGCTGGGTCCTTCAGTTGAGCTTACATGATTGCACTGGGCTTTGTGGCTTGGCAGCCAACATTTACCGTGCATGAGGCTTCCCAGAAAGGTTAGGATCCCTCTTCAAGTTTGAGAAGCCTGACTGAAAACGTTCTCGGCATGGCACGACCGTGATCAGGAAATGAGAACTCTGAAATCACTGCTAAGCCAGCCTTGTGGGAAGAAATGAGGGTTTGAGATGCCAACACTCCTGTCTCACCCCACAACTTCCAACTGTTTCCATTGGTCGTTTGCGCAAGCCCTCTCTACTCAGCGAATTGACCTCCCAAGAAATGACAGTCATCTCCAGGATAGAAATAGGCTTTTGTTAGCTGTGATTTTCCTTTTCTAAGTGTGGGTGTATGTTTTACTGTTTTTTTTTTGTTTGTTTGTTTGTTTGTTTTTTGAGATGGAGTTTCGGTCTTGTTGCCCAGGCTGGAGTGCAATGGCATGATAACAGCTCACCGCAACCTCCGCCTCCCAGGTCCAAGCAATTCTCCTGCCTGAGCCTCCCGAGTAGCTGGGATTAGAGGCATGTGCCACTAGGACCAGCTAATTTTCTATTTTTAGTAGAGACAAGGTTTTCTCCATGTTGATCAGGCTGGTCTCGGACTCCTGACCTCAGGTGATCGCCTGCCTCGGCCTCCCAAAGCACTGGGATTATAGGCGTGAGCCACCGCGCCCAGCCCGGGTTTTTTTTGTTTTGTTTTGTTTTGTTTTTGAATAGCAGGGCTTGGTGGTCACTCCCTTGGCTTTCTATTCAAGCATTCCTGTTTTGTATATTAAGTTAATTTTCAGTTGCTCTTGTCCACTGGGGTCATTTAGGCAATGGCAGACTTATTCAGTGCTGGAGCGCTTGATTCAGAGCTGATTAACTTTAGCACAGTTGAGGTGGTTCATCCCTGTATTTTACTGCTTCTTAAGACTTGGTTAAAAATTATGTTTTACTGTAGGAATCAATTCCTTGGGGGGGGGGTAATTAATCTTTCCGAAGATGTCTGTATTGTATTTGCTCTTTTGTCATCCCATTTAACCACATTTGATTTCCAACTTGTAAAACTGAAATGCAGAACATGAAGGTAATATAGCAGATACGGTCTCTGTCTCATAAAATAATTGGAGTAAATAAGGTTAGTTTCAGTCACAGATAATTTGCCAAAAGAGTAGTGCTAATTTATATTAGTCGTGTTACCAAAGTGTTTTACCTCAAATGAGGAAATGTGTAAAATGCTTCATATCTTAGTTTTTTTCTCCTGTGGCTCTGATGAAAGAATGTCCCAGGAGATTCCTCCTAGATAATTAAATCCTGAGTGAGGAATCTGAGGAGGAGGGGAAGGGGTGTCAGGAGCGGGAGGCCATTAATTACACGATGGAAGATAAACAGGATGTTGATTCACCTGTAAAGATCTCCAAGCCTGGCTGAGGCCTGTAATCCCAGCAATTGGGAGGCCGAAGCGGGCAGATCACAAGGTCAAGAGATTGAGACCAGCTTGGCCAACATGATGAAACCGTCTCTACTAAAAATACAAAAATTAGCCGGGCGTGGTGGCGCGCACGTGTAGTCCCAGCTGCTCAGGAGGCTGAGGCAGGAGAATTGCTTGAACCCAAGAGGCAGAGGTTCCAGTGAGCCGAGATCAAGCCACCGCACTCCTGCCTGGGTGACAGACTGAGACGCCTCAAAAAAATCTTCAAGCTCTGACCTCAGAGTTCAGATTAAAGAAAGAATATTCCTAGAGTTGGACTTAAGCATGGATGGAAGAGTTCCTGCCTGGCATTAGACTCGTGTGAAATGAGCACCTGGGCTTGCAGAATGTGGAGCTCGGGATAGGAGTTGGGTGGGGAGATTTAAGGGGGAAGAGTTCCCAAGAAGCCACAGAAGCTTCGGGTGCCTGAGAGCTTGGGAGAGCACTCTGCTAAAGCATCCTGTCTGGCAGGGAGGGAGCTCTTGACTGGTTGTTAGGGAGGATGTGAACGCTGTGCACGTAAAGGGGCTGACTTGACTGTCCTCCGGCCCCACATCCAAGCTTCAGGGCTGTGACTGCCTCAACCAAGTCCTCAGAGTTGAGCTTGGGACCCACTGCCTGCCATGCCCCATGCTTCCAAACCCTTACTCTGCTGCCCCAAGGGCCCTCTTGCTGCCACGAAGTTCTCTTTCTAGACAGCCCGGTGTGGATTCTCACTTCCCCCGGGACTTCCTCCAGCAGGACTGTCTGTGTTGTGCATTTCAGCATCTGCTCATCTGCTCTTCGGTCATTTTTCTCTTCCATGGTGTCCCTAAGGGGAGGCCAGGTGGAATACGGCTTTCCAAAGACTTTTTGCTTCGCTCTCTTGTATTGCATGGTCCCTAGCCTTTAGGCGTTCTTGAAAACAAAGTCGATACTGCAAATGAGAGCTCTAAAGAAGAAAAAGAAAAAAAAAAAAAGAAAACAAAGTCGGTTTTGTTGTTGCCAGCTGAACCAGCCCCTGCTTTAGTGTGGGGATAATTCAGGGGTTCAAAGGAAACAGGAAATACTACTGCTTTATGGTTGGAAACCACTCAGGTTGAGGAGGATTTGAGGAGGCTTTGGTTCCCGCAGCGGAGCCAGGCCTGGAGAAGACGGCAAGTGAACTTTTGCCCTTTGAACAGGGCTGTTGTCCCGACTTCAGGGTTGCAGATGTGGTGGCATCAGATGGGTCTCTGAGGGGCGGGGCAGTTGGGGTGCTTCTGACCACAGTGCACCTGGTGTTGGCAAGACCTCAAGGGTGGGGAAGCTATGAAAGGAATTTTACAGACAGGACTAAGTGATGGGATGTGGGCAGGAGCACTGTCTTTGAAGCTGCTTGGCAAGAGAAGTGGGGATCACCTGGAGTGGAGATGGCAGATGATGTTCTGTGTAGCCAGCACTGGTTAGAGCTGCAGCGGCCTCAGTGTGAGGCCATGAGTGGGTGTCTGCGACGCCAATGGACTTTGTTTCACGCTTCTTCAGTTGAGGATCTGGCTCTGAGCGTGTTCTTCGCTCTGTCCAGGAGTCATCTTCTATTCTGGCCCTGAGCGATGGTCCCGCGGTGCTGGGGGCTCCCACCCCCTCCCCACTGCGGCAGGTGCTGATCCTCAGCAAACCTGTGCTCAGCACTTTAGCAGGTGCCTCATTTGAAGCCCTTTAGATCTTAGGCCATGAGTCAGTGCCATAAATTCCTGAGAAACGGGCTCACCTTTCGTGATAAAATGGAGCATTTCTGATGGGTTCAAATCTGAGCTAGAAAGAATAAATGAAAAAAATGTTGAGCCTGTCTGGGAAGAGCTCGTTTCGGGCACCTGACGTGGGCCCGCGGTCTGGGCATTCTCGCCTGGACGTGCGTGGGTGGCTAGGAGGAAGTGCTGTCGCTGCAGGGTGCTTCCTCTTTCTGCCACTGCAGACTCGGCCTCCACTTGCTGTTGTCCATCAGGGCAGTGGCTAGTCCTGGTTTAGAGCAGGAGTCAGAAAACTGGTCCACTAGCCAGTTTTTGCAAGTAAAGTTTTACAGGAGTGCAGAGATGCCCCTTTGCTTACAGATTGCATGTGGCCATTTTTGCTCTGAAAGGTCAAGGTGGAGTGAGGCCTAAAGCCTCGCCAGGGCTGGCCCCGGGTCAGAGCAGAGAGCAGTGGCCTTGGAGGGGGGTACCTGCTGCCTGGTCTCTCCCCAGCCTTGTCGTTAACCACCAGGCATCTCAGGGACTCCTTTTCAGACACTCGTAGGTGCTTTGGTTCTTTTAGTGGGTCCCCCTCCGCAACCCAAGTCATCAGTCCCCAGGCATGGTCTTTAAGGTCTGGGGAAGGAGCTGCCTGCCTGGCACCGTGGCAGGGGTCCTTGTAGCAAAGGTGTCAGCAAGCCATCTCTCCTGGGACATGCTTGCTCTCCCTGGACTGCAGAGCTCGTCGAACATTCTGGCCTGGGAGGGGTGTGACGGAGCATCTTCCTTGGAGCTGGGGAGCCTGGGGTGGACTCTGCCCACCCCGGGCCTGCCTTGTGACTTGAGATGATTTCCTGCCCATCTGAGCTGTAGTTTCTTCCTCTGCAAAGTAAGGGTGATATGCTTTCCTGAAGATGACAAATGTGGTGCCCCCACCCCATGCCTGGTGCTAGGTCAATGCAGTAAGGAGAGGCTCTGCCAAGCGGGCTTCATTTCATGTTTGTACTTTTTAAATATTTATTTATTTATTTTTGAGGTGGAGTCTCACTCTGTCACCCAGGCTAGAGTGCAGTGGTGTGATCTCGGCTCACTGCAAGCTCCGCCTCCTGGGTTAAGGGATTCTCCTGCCTCAGCCTCAAAGGCTGGGATTACAGGCACGAGTGTACTTTGTTTTTGGAAAGGGTACACCAAGAATGCTCTTCTTCTCTCGCAGGAGCACTTCTGTTAATGTTGACCTCTCGCCACACTCAGCTCTGTCAGCCTTGGATGTGGCACTGGAGGCCCCTGGAGGCAGTGTGTGTGGCGAGGAGAGGCCTGTCCCACCATTCCCGCTGCTGCCACCCAGAGCTCTGGCTGACCCTAGCAGGTCCGGCCGCCGGAGGGCAGGTCTCCACCTTTGGGTGCTGGACCCTGTGCTGTGGGGAGCGCAGGGCTTCCTGGGCAGCCCCTGAGTTTTCTTGCAAGAAACCTAAGACTTTCTAGCCTGAAAAACTTAGCTATGGCTCGCTGCCATGTGCCCGTGTGTGCTGGGGTGGCGCTGTGGCCTCCAGAAAGCATCTGAGTGGGAGTGTGTGCCTGTGTCTCACCCAGCACCATCCTGGTCCTGGTGGGATCTTGCTTCCGCAGCAGCTGGGCTTCCACGAGCTTTAGCCTGGCTTTGTGATTCAGGCTGGGGTGGCCACAGTTCTGGAGGTGACGCTTGGGTCAAGTTCCCGCCGCCAACAGGCCTTAGTGGTCTCTCAGGGCAGCTCTGCGGGAGGCAGGCACTGCTGGGTGCCGAAGCAAGGAAGAGGGCCAGCAAGGGAGCCGAGGAGCCAGGGCCTGCCCTTTAGCTCCAGTCGGGAAGGGAGAACGGCACCGACTTGTCTGCCTGGCCATATGTGGGAGCAGGCAGAGGCTACCTAAAAAGAGGACAGCAGGGCGGCAGCTTGGGGACAGCTAGCCAGGGGGCTCGGGCGGTGCATGAGGCCCTGGCTGCAGTGTCCTCCGATGCTGTCCTCCGGCCATTGCGGAGGGTGCTGGAGCTGGGGGCTTGCAGACTCGGGCCTGTGGAGGCCTCCCTGTGGGCTTCCAGGACCCCTGTGTTGGAGTTTCCTCAGCCAGGGAGCCTGTGTGGTGGCCCAGCCCCGTGGTCACAGTCCCACCTGTGTCGGCTCCCAGTTGCTTTTCTGACGCCTGTGGTTTTACGATGGGCAGCAAGTTGTGGGGCCCGGATCTGTGGGGGTGCGTTTGCAGGTTTTCTGTAGCTGGAGTGTCCTGAGGGAAGACGCCACCTAGACATTCGTGTTCACATACGCGGATGGATATCCCCTGACCCTATCTTGCTCTCTGAATCTGGGTGCCTCGGACAAGCCTCTTTGGTCTCTGGCCTCTGTTTGCCCATTAGTAATTGGTGACATCAAAGGCCTCTACTGGGCCAAGGACGCGACACAGCTGCATAAAATGAAACAGAAGAGAGAGTAGAGGTGAAGGTTTTGTGTGCTAATTTGAAACAGTCACTTGAAATGGATCATTTCAGAGTAAAAACTAAGTATTTCTAATTAGGTTGATTGCAGATGTTGGTGCACAGAGAATTCCGTGCCTTCGCATTTACATTTCCATGGGGAAATTTGACGGAATATTACCCCCTAGATTGGCTCACGGCACCGCACCTTCTTGATTTCATTCCACTCTGGTGGCGCATGTCTCCCAGCACCGGGAGCGAGAGAGCCGCACGGGCTGATCCTCTGTGCGGAGCTCCGGGAGCTGCAGGAGGGCGGGCAGCAGGGTTATGTTCAGTCCGGAACCTGGCGTGAGAGCCTGCGGTCTCCACCCGCATTCCTCATTTTCTTCTTTCTTTTTCTTTTTTCTTTTTGAGACAGTTTCACTCTTGTCACGCAGGCTGGAGTACAGTGTGCAGTCTCGGCTCACTGCAACCTCCTCCTCCCACGTTCAAGCAATTCTCCTGCCTCAGCCTCCCTAGTAGCTGGGATTACAAGCATGCGCCAGCACACCCGGCTAATTTTTGTATTTTTAGTAGAGAAAGTTTTGCCGTATTGGTTAGGCTAGTCTCGAACTCCTGACTTCATGATCCGCCCGCCTCAGCCTCCCAAAGTGCTGGGATTACAGGTGTGAGCCACTGTGCCTGGCCTTCACTGCCTTTTTCAAGGCTGCTGGTTGCATTAGGGACATGTCCCTGGGGGGCTGGGGGACCCCCACGTTTTCCCCGGTGCTTGGCTGGGCGACAGCATGGCGGGTGGAGAGCTGCAGCCAGAGTGTGGCGAGATGAGCAGAGCGGCCAGGCTTGTTTCCAGACTTCTCTGGACGCTGCTCTCCTGCCCAGACGTCTGGCTGTGGCCGCCTGTGGGCTTGGTGTGCGGGGTCTTCCTCCGTCTCCTGGGACTACATGCCCTGCTCGGCACTGCCTCCCACGCGCTCCTCTCCAGGAGACAGCCTTGGCTCCTGCGCTTGGCGTGCCCAGGGTCCCTCTCTCCTCTATGGTTTGGAAACCGCCCTGCCCAGCCTACGGCCGGTGGCTCTGGCTGAAGGCTTCGACCTCTGGAGATGGGTGGCTGAGCCCAGCCTGCTGGGCCCACTCAGTGCCAGCTTGGGCCCGGGCACAAGTAGGTCAGATGCCAATTCAGTGAGACGGGAGAAGATAAGGGAAATGACTTGTCAAGAAAACAGTCTTAATCATGGCTCTTTTACAAAAAACCACACAATGCACCTTCCCAAGATGGGAGTGCAGCCTGTGCTGGTTGTGTGAGCCGCGGGAGGCCCGGGAAATCAAGGAAGAAGAGCACTTCTGCCCCTGGCCCGCAGCATCTTGCCGGCTTCCCGGTCGCCTGCCCTCACCCCAGTCTTACAGGCGTGACCACGCCAGGGCACCTTTCTTTACCCTCATCACAGGCACTTGGGCAGGCGCTGCTGGTGGCCTTGTGGGCACCGCAAGGGCCCTGCCTGGGTTGGCCCAGGCATTATCCTAAACCTCCCTGAGGTGACCTAGCTGCCTTTGCTTCCGTGAGCCTAGGACTATATCCTGAATTTTGTGTGTTTTGTATTTCCCATTTTTTCATACTCCGTATCTTTTTCTTCTTTCTGCATCAGGGTGGAGGCTACTGAGCCTCTTCCCCAACACCAGCAGTGAGCTGCCGAAACCCTCGCGCCTGGGCTGGGCACTGTCGGCCGGGGCTGGTGCCATACGTAGACCCCACGTGTGTTAGGCTGACCTGGAGCACGCCACTCACCTGAGCTGGAACAGGGAGGCCCTGCCTACGTGCAGGGAAGTGAGTCAGGCCACAGCGAGACCCAAACCCTGTTGGGATTTGGGGGTCCTGGTTTAAGATCCTGGCACTTTCTGTGGATGTGGGCATCTCTCATTGAAAGCACTTGAAGAACGCAGTGGTGAGGGCAATACCTCCACACGCCGCTGCCTCCCCGCCCTAGCGCGGATGTCCCTGACTTTGCCCTCTGCCCAGACAGGGCCTGTTTCTTGAGGAAACCCACCCAGCTAGAAGGAACCCACGGGAAGAAATGGCTGGAGAGCTGTGAGGCCCACCACAGAGAAGCCGGTTTTGGAATCTCCAACCAAGCATGTAGCCTGCTGTTCGCTCTTCAGCCTCTGTTGTCCTGTGGCTTAGCTGGGTTCTTGGGTCTGGGTGGTCTCGGGGCAGGCCGAGCAGGGCTCTGCAGTGTCACTCTGGGAGAGGGCTGTGGGGGCTGCAGGCCTGGTGTGCCGACTCTGCAGAGCCTGGACATGTCCTGCAGGGCCCAGAGAATTGAACCACGGGAGGAGTGTAGGGGTGGGGGCCCCATCGGAGGCCCACTCTCCTGGAGGCGGCCGGGGCGGTGGGGGTGTGGAGCGGCCGGCAGGCTCCAGGATGGCAGGTTCTTGGTAGACGCAGCTGGGGTTCTCTGCTCCCTTGCCTTGCAGCCTTGGCTCCCAGCAAGGTTGGCAACAAGCATCTGGACTCCTGGGCGTCTTCCGGGAGCTGGTCTTTTAAAGTCTCCTCTTAACTGGATGTAGGTGGGGTCCCCTGTGGTACCCAGCCTCCCCTGCCCTTGATGGCTGGGTACTTGGCACTCAGGCTGCTGGCCTCTGACCACAGGGATGGGCTGGAGCCAGAGGCTGCAGGAAAGTGCGTCAGGAAGGTTCCTGGGGCTTGCGGTTCCCACACAGGTGCATCCGGGCTTCCTGGGCCCTCTGTGGGGAGCCTGGGCCCCAGGGACTGAGACGAGCTGCGTAGAGCCCAGCTACTGTGGCCTGAGCTCTCACTGCCGGTAGGGTCTCTCTTCGGGCACCCTGAAAAGGTGCCATGGCTCCAGCTAGCGAACCTGGTCTTGGAAGCCCCATGTCCCCATGTCTGGATGTGCCCACCCCTGCTGTTACGGGATCTTTAGGGTGTCGCTTTTCTGGCCAGAGAGAGACCTCTGTGGCCGGCAGCACCTTTGCCGAAGTTCTTGTCCTGCGTCCAGGAAGAATGAGGTAGCAGACAAATGGAGGGTGGGCAGGATGAAGAGAAGCTTTACCAGTGTTAGGACCTTAGAGACAAGACCGCAGGGGCAGCTCCTCTCTGAAGGCAGGTTGGCTAGTTCAGCGTGTAGCTCTCGGCAGAGAGGAGGCCCCAGACTGGCTGACTCCTCTCCGCAGGCCAGGTCCCCATTGACTTTCTGGCTGTCAGTGGAGAGGTAGCTTCTTTCTGCAGCTGGTCTTCCATTTGCCAGTTGTCTCTGTCCTGTTCGTCCTCTGCCCTGCTCTGGCTGAGCGCAGGGCTGTTATGGACCCCAGAGGAGAGGAAGTGCATGCTGATTGGTCCTTGGGTAGGCCTGGAAAATGCACCACAAGTCCCCACTCTGGTCCACCAGACTGGCAACCCTGGCCTGAAGGTGGGGCCTTACCAGGGACTGCCTCTTTCTGCCCTGGAACCTGTCTGCCCCCTGCTGCTGTTCATGGCACCTGGGCTTGGTCCCAATTTTGCTCCCAGATTGGAGCAGGCACCAACAATAGGAAGGAGCCAGGCAGTGGGAGCAGGCACTTCTGAGCCTGCAAGAGCAGGGGGGCCTTCCTGGGCCCCCAAGAGTGCGGGGATTCCTGAGGCTGTGGTTTGGGCCGCTGCAGTTGTGCCGAGGGAGTGGGAGCCCAGGTCTGCAGCCATGGCTTGGGCAGGGCAGCCCCACACAAAGCCTCCTCCCAAGGCCTAGGAGCCTGGCATCCTCAGTGGGGTGGGTGCAGTGGCTATGCCGCTGGCCAGGTCCCTGAAGTGGGTGCCACTCCCACTATCCCTCTCAGGCCCCTGAAGCATGGCCCCAGCTCTGCATCGGAGCTCCTCTCTGCCCAACTGCTCCCCTGCCGTGCTGACGGCGGCAGGATGTGATTCGGAAAGCGGGGTCTGTTCGCCTCCTCCCTGTTCCCTCCCAGCAGAGGCAGGCGTGATGGCAGCAGCCACACCAGTTGGCCTGCTGCTGGCATCACTGCTCGGGGCCAGGTGTGGCCAGACTGAGGTCAGGGGTTCCTTCAAAGCATCAGCCAGAAAAGCTGCCTCCTAAAGGGGCTGGTTAATGGGAAAGCCGGCCCCACCCAGTGGCAGGAGTGGCCAAGACGGCCTCAGCCTGCCCCCGCCTGCCCGTCTCGAAGCGAGCCTAGTGCCAGCACGCCCAGTGCCCTGCCAGCTCCTCGGGCCTGTCCATGTCCCTCTGTCCTGCCATGCGGTTTCCACCGGTGGCCCCTCGGCACATTACCTTCTCCTCTTGCACCGGCCCAGGGCCCGAGAAGTACGCAGCATGTTGTCCTGGCCTAGAGGTCACAGCCAGTGCCTAGGTCCTGCCACAGGGTGGCTGCCCTGGTACTTGTGGCGGCCCTGAGCTAAATGAGCTGCTCTCTTCCCCATTTTGCTCATAAAGAAACAGGCCTGAGGTGGCCTGGCCTTGAGCCTCCTGTCTGACCAACCGAGGCCGGGCCTGGAGGCCTCCGTGGCTGAGAGGGGGCTCTCTGGGGTTGTCCTGGGCAGAGGCGAGCCTCCACCCTCTCTGATCTTTCCTGACCTCCTGCCAGCGGTCTGTCGAGGTAGCAGTGAGCCATGAATAATTCCTGAGCTGGGCGGTGTGTGGATGTCACGTGGCCAGCGCTCGCTCTACATGGTGGGGGCGGGGAGGAACCCTGGACTGGGGTGGCAGCACTGGCTGCCTTGCCAGACTTGGGCCCCTTTGTGGGAAATGGTGGCCCTTTTTCACCAGGTGGGCAGGACTGCCTGGTGTGCTCTTCCCGGGAGCTGGCCCTGTGGCCCTGGCCCTTGCTTGAGAGCTGTGGGGTCTGCAGGGGTGGGGAGCCTGGGGCTGGCTCTGGCTGGGGGAAGGAGGAGATGGAGTCAGGTCTGTGTGGGGTTGGGGTCACCCTGGGGGGGAGTGAGGGGGCCACTGTGGCTCCAGGTCCAGCGCCCCCATGCCCGGAGCTCTAATTGATTTTATCTCAGCCACAAAGCTCAGTTTAGCCCCTCCGATCTAGGAAGAGCAGGTTTTTGCGGCTTTGCAGTGGTGGACTTTGGGACGAATCTCTGGATACCGGTAGGTTTTACCACCCAAATGGCAGGATTTGTCCATGGATGAACGTAGGGTCCTAGCACGGCCCCATGCTTTGTGGCAGAGACGCCTTCGGCCTCCCTGTGTCTCTGAGCCTGACATTCCCATGGCCAGCACTGGCCGAAGGGCCCCGTGGGAGCTGCCTTCTGGTGAGGGCTGCGCCTGCTCTGGCTGGGTCTGGGGTTGCTTCTCTCTCTAGTGCTTGGCCCCAGGCCTTGCCGGGGAGGCTGCACAGTGTTTCTGAAGGGAGCCCTCAGCTCCCTGCCCTTTAGGGCGCCCGCAGGCACCAGCCCCTGTGGGAGTGGCTCGCAGGTGGGAGCAGGACCCCTGCAGGTGTTTGGGTGGAGGCAGGAGCTGCCCCAGCAGGAGTCACACAGGAAGGTCTGAGTCCCTGTGGAAGCCGGGCTGTGCCAGCTTCGTGTCCCCTGATCAGATGTGTCGCCCATAAGCAGGCCTGGGTCCAGATAAGATGACAGAAACTGCCTCTTCTGTCTCCCCCACGGGCTGCCTGGGGCATCTTAGCACCTGTTCTGTGCCCACAGCCGGACCAGTGGGCCTCGTGCTTTGTGGAAGGGGCCGCAAGGTGTGATGTGTGGGGCACCCCAGGCCTCAGAGGGCGTCTGCCCACATTGAGGTGGCTGTGGTGGCAGCAGGGGCAGTGCCTCTCAGGGGCCCCACTGCCACGTGCGTGAGGACACCTTCCGAAGGGTCTGTTTTGTAAACAGCTTGGCGTCTGTGGACACTGAGCCAGGGCGAGGACCCTGTGTGGTGAGTGACGGTCATGGGGAAAGCCCCAGGATGCTGTTGAGTGCAGTCACCATGGGCCTCCCACCTGCCTTCCTGGCTCGGGGCCTGCTGAGCAGCTGCTCCTGCTGGAAGGTGACCTCTCCACCCCTGGCAGGAAGCCCCTGTCACTCCCAGTCCTGGATGTCGGCTAGGGAGGACCTGGGCACAAGGAGGGCAGGCCCAGGCTGGTGGCCGTCAGGTGTCCTTCAGTGGCTGATCCCTAGGCCCCTGCCCTGCCCACGAGGGCATCCCGAGGAGAGGATCTGGGTGAGGTTTCCTGTGTGGTTTTTCTAGAGGTCTTGGAGTTGTGAGGACAGAGGTCCTGGGCACAGTGGCCTCACCTTGGAGACACAGAGCCAGGCCGTCTCCATAAGGAGAGACTTGAACTCACCTTAGACCTGGGGTTGTGGCTGGTCAGGGTCAGGCCGTAGGCAGCAGGATGTAGCCGCACCATCGGTTTCCCTGAGGTGCCACAGGCTCAAGTCTGTTGGGGAGAGGCCTGGGGCACCTGGTGCCTCCGAGGCCCCCTGATGTGGCCAGGCCTTGGTGGATTTGCAGGGTCCGTGGGCTTTTCATGGAGGACTCAACGTGCTCTACTCTCTTTAGGATGAAACCGGTGCCTATTTAATCGACAGAGACCCCACCTATTTTGGGCCCGTGCTGAACTACCTGAGACACGGCAAGCTGGTGATTAACAAAGACCTCGCAGAGGAAGGTAAGCCGACTTCTGGGCACAGGTGTCTTGGCTTTGGGGGCAAAGGCCCAACCAAAGGGCCAAGGGTTCCACTTAAGACGCATTCGCCTGCCGGGCGCGGTGGCTCATGCCTGTAATCCCAGCGCTTTGGGAGGCCGAGGCGGGCAGATCACAAGGTCAAGAGATCGAAACCATCCTGGCCAACATAGTGAAATCCTGTCTCTACTAAAATTAGCTGGGCGTGGTGGCGTGTGCCTGTACTCCCAGCTACTTGGGAGGCTGAGGCAGCAGAATTGCTTGAACCCAGGAGGCGGAGGTTGCGGTGAGCTGAGATTGCGCCATTGCACTCCAGCCTGGGTAATAAGAGCAAAACTCCGTCTCAAAAAAAAAAAAAGACGCATTTGCCGCCAGCCTGAGCCCCCATGGAGGAGCAGGCCCTGTGCTCCGAAGCTGGGCCTGATGTTCTGGTGCTGAGGCCCCTCACCTCCTCAGCCGACCTTTCCTGGAGGCCACAGGCAGCGGCACAGCTGCTGGGCAGGGAGGTGTGAGGACCACCGTGGCCGTGGAGTCCTCCCTGGCCGCAGCACCTTGGATGGCTGCCTCTCTCCAGGCTCTGGCTGGTGACACAGGCCACGAGGGGCTTCTCCCTGCTGTGACTGAGGTGGTCTGAGAGGGTGTGTGAGGGACATGCCCGCTGATGCCCATGGTGTGCCTCAGGGCCCTAGCGCCCTGGCCTACTCTCCCTCAAGGACAGCCTAAGGGTGGTGAGTGTCTCTGTGCCATCACCTGGATGGTGCCTGCCGCTGACGGCTGCCGTGCTACATTCCGAGTGGTCATGGTGCAGGGACAGCGCCCACATGCGTTGGGCCCATGCTGGTCTGCCTGTGTGCCGCAGTGCTGGC
The DNA here is from genome assembly GCA_963573385.1 of Cacajao melanocephalus. Taxonomy (NCBI): domain Eukaryota; kingdom Metazoa; phylum Chordata; class Mammalia; order Primates; family Pitheciidae; genus Cacajao; species Cacajao melanocephalus. The sequence goes on along the minus strand of CAUYLG010006203.1, from coordinate 37,202 downwards.
TTGGCTCAGAGGAGCCCGAGGCCGCGCCCCGAAGGCTGAGAGTCTCTGGGCAGCTGCGTGCAGGCATGGGCCTGCTCCCTGAGCCCATGTAGGCGCTGCACTGGGCAGCATGTCTCGGTTCTTGCTGATTCTCACGCCGTTTTTTCTCTAGGCCCACAGGCCTTGGTGTCTGCCTTCCTGCAAATTCACGCAGGGCGTGGGGTGATGGGTTGTGGCCCACGCTGCCCACTCGTGTCCTTTGGCAGGGAATGTCTTCTCTCTCGCCGCTTGGGCTGCCCTTGGCGCCCCTCGAGTCCAGGTTTTGATTTATCTTAGTCCTTAGTGGGATTGGCTCAAACACAAGTGCTAGACACAGACCAAGGACCTGCCCCAGACGCAGCCACTCGTGAGGCTGGAAGCCCAGCACTCCAGCGTCCGCACTCCCCTCCCCGCGGCCCTGTCCCCCGAGGCTCTGTCCCATGTGACCTTGTCCTGTGCAGTCCTGTCCTATGTGACTCTGTCCTGTGCAGCCCTGTCCCCCGAGGCTCTGTCCCATGTGACCTTGTCCTGTGCAGTCCTGTCCTATGTGACTCTGTCTTGTGCGGCCCTGTCCCCTGTGGCTCTGTGCCATGTAGGTCTCTGGGTGATGTCCTGAGCTGTCATGTCCCATGTATGGGTTTCTCTGGGGTCCTGGAGGAATGAAGACGGCCTATGGATTCTGCTCTTTGAAGTTCTTCAGGGGGGTTTGCAGTCCCTAAATACAGCACATTATGGATGGCAGTGTTCGGGAAGAGCTGGAAGTGACACAGCCAGCCACAGGTGCCGGGTGACTCACAGACATGCACAAGGCCACAGGCCTGAGCCCCACACGGCCCCCCACCCAGTGGTGTGGCCATGAGCAGGTTTGCAGCAGGAAGCATCAGCCTCCAGGCTTAGAGGGAAAATGCTCCGCTCCCCAGCACGCCATGGCCTCAGTGTAGACATGCGCTGAGCTGTGTGGAACCAGCGGATCCCTACCCGGGTGGTCACCTGAGTTGACTCGAGGCTGTCTGGGGTGCCCAGTTGAAGAGATGTTCCGTCCACGCACCAGCCCTCACCATGGCTCCTCCACCTGTCATCCCAGGAGCCCCGCTGGGCCAACGCATCTGTAGGAAGCCTGTTAGGATGGGGCCTGAGCAGCTCCTGCTGGGCCGGGCCATGAGTCCTCATTGAGGGAGCAGGGGCAGGGGCGGCTGTGAAGTGTGGATTCTTTGGTTTAGTTTGGCCTGGTAAGGACAAATTATTTTTCTTTATTCCAGGAGTGTTGGAGGAAGCAGAATTTTACAATATCACCTCATTAATAAAACTTGTAAAGGACAAAATTAGAGAACGAGACAGCAAAACATCACAGGTGAGCCAAGTAACTGATGCTGGAAGCTTCCATGGCCTGGTGTGGAGGCGCAGCTCCCCCATCGATTCCCCCAACCGGCCACCTCCCCCATGAGGCCTGTGGACTGGGGCTCTCCCGCCCTGAGACCATTGTCCTCTGTCACCGCCCTGCGGCCCACCAGCTCTGTCTACCAGCGTCTCCCCAGGGTCCCTTGAAGGAGCCGTCCCGCCTGCCCAGCCCAGCCTTAGGGAGCCCCCAAAGGATGGCTGCAGGGGAGTTATGCATGGGAGACGTGTGGAGGGCAGGAGGGCCCCATGAGGGAGGGGAGGGCATCCAGTAGGGAGCAGAGGGTGCCCAGGGCCGCGGCCAGCGTGGCGGGAGGGAGGCAGCAGAGGGGCTGTGTGCTTCTGTGTGGGAGGAGAGGGCCGGTCCCACAGGCAGGCCCCTCATAGCCAGCGCAACCCCTCTGCATCCCAGGGAGCCCAGGTGGTTGGGGTGCGCTGAGCCCGCCCCCCAGCTCAGCTCCCTCTGAAAGGCACTGAGAGTGGGCATGGGCCACACTGCAGGTGCAGCTCCATTGGAAGCCGCAGGCTAGGTCCTCTTAGAGCCCCGGGCCCTGTGCAGAGGCCCCTAGCCTGGCTGCTCAGGGCCGCTGGCCACCTAGCTGCTTGCCTAGTCCCATCCTGCCACAGCTCCCTCGGTGCCACTCAGGGATCTGGAGGGACTCCTTGTCTGTGGGGCAGGAGCTGGGTCCTGTGCCCCGGACTGTGTGGACACTCCCTGCCTCAGTCTCCCCACCCGTATGATGCAGGTGGGCGGGAATACGATGCAGGTGGAGAGTCCTTGCAGTCCAGGCTCGCGGTGACACACAGTAGCATCTTACCGCCTTGCAGAAGGTAGCACTCGGGCATGGGGCCTCGAGACCACTGTGTGCCTTTGTCACTCATGCATCCCTGGCGTGAGTCACCACCTTAAAGTCAAGGACCCAAGACCCCTGAACTCCTTCTCACTGCCGTGTTTCCGTCCAGCCCTGTCTGCAGCCTCCGTCATGACTGTGTCCTCTGTAATGACTGTGTCTGGGACGTGGGGCCACCCCGCCTGCTGGGGAGCAGCTCCATGCAGGTGGGCGGCCTGGTGTCTCGCCGTCATTCCCAGGACCACAGCTGCCTGGAGGGCACAGCGGGCATGCCAGGCAGTGGGTGATGAGGAGGTGGATGGAGTTCTGGAAGCGTCTCAGCCTTGGGGAGGCCCGAGTCCAGGCTGCTGCGCGGGTTCAGGAGCCTTTTTCTTGTAGCCGGGAGTGAGCTTTGTCTGGCACTGGTTCCCAGAGCCCTGCCTGCCCAGGAATTCAGGGCGTCGTGGTTCCTGCGTGCAGAGTAGAAACGGGCGCTCTCATGTCGTCATGTTGAGCCACAGGTGCTCTTGGGATTTCAGGAACATGACTCATTTTATTTTGGAACTTAGAAATAGAAATATTTTTGGAGGCGAACAAGGAAGCAGAAAACAGCAGCTGTTCGGGCCTCGTGTTTTGCTTTTATGGACGTGCTCAGGGTTGCGTTGGGCCACTAGCCCTGCGCTGAGAACTGGAGAGAGGACCTCAGCTCCCCGGGTCGCCAGGGCTGGGCACGGGCAGCAGCAGGACATGTGTGGCCCGTTGTCTTTGCAGGTGCCCGTGAAGCATGTGTACCGCGTGCTTCAGTGCCAGGAGGAGGAGCTCACGCAGATGGTGTCCACCATGTCCGACGGCTGGAAGTTTGAGCAGGTGAGGGGCCCCTGCCAGGCTGATGGCAGCCATGCTGCAGCTGAACTTTTACTCACACTGGCTCAGGGCTCAGTGCCCCTGGAAATGCGGGCTTCGCTGCTGGCACCCTTCTGCAGTTCTGGGGGTGCTCACGACAGCGTCCTGCGTCCTGTTCCCACTGGAAGAGTCATGGGAGTCTGGGCAGGGTGGGCAGAGGTGTCTCAGGCCCTGCCCCACACCCCCCCTCCTCCCTGGCCTGCCTCTTGCAGCCCTTCTCACTCAGCCTCTTCTTCCTGTACTGCACTTTCTGCGCATCACCTGGGACCTCTGTGTGTCGCGGGGATTGGCGTCCCCAGAGCCTCCTGGCCGGGCCACCACGCAGCGCACCCCCGTTCCCCACAGCTCACTCCAGTGGAGCCGATGAATGCTCTGACGCCCTTCCCAGGCTGCCTCCCTATCCTGTCTTCGCAGGAAGGCACTGCTGGGTCCCCATTGCCTTATTCTCGCTCTGGTTTGGCCGAGCTGCGGCAGGTGGGGCTGAGGGGTCTGTGCAGGGCTTGCCTTCTCCAGCAGCTTCCACAGGAGCCACCCGAGTGCTGCATGAGCTGCTGTGCTGTGGCACTATGGCCTCTGACGGGGGCCAGCTCCACGACCTGGGTGCCACTGTTCCTCCTGTTCCTGATGGTAGGCAGACAGTGAGGGTGGGGACAGTGAGAGTGTCACTGTCCCTGTCCTGAGAGTTTCCTCTGTCACTTGCTTCTGTCTGGGGCAGGTTCTGTCCATGGCCCGGTGGCCCTCGCAGGCTGTAGGAGTGACAGGCTCAGCTAGTGTCCCTTTCCTTTTGAGTCTTTCCAAATAATATAACACATTGTAGGGTGCTTGGAGCTCCCCTTAAAATGTCACTAAAGACATTTCATCCCACCGTCCATGCTGGACCCCCAGGCTTGGTGACTCTGGGTGTTTGTGCTGACGGAGCAGCTCGCCAGCCTGGGCTGCCCTGCACTGTTGGCCACATCTTTCTCTGACCACATCTTGCTCTGACCTCATCAGAATTGTGCCAGAGCCTCACACAGGAATGGAAGTCGCTCCTGCCCGGCGAGCCCCACCTCCCAGTTGTCCCTTGGTGGGGCTGGGGACCTGGGAAGCCATGTCATCAGTTCGGGGGCCGAGAACAGGGTCATCCCCATTTGCACCTGTATTCTTCTGCCCCTGCCTTGTGACTTTTCTAGCTGGGAGGGAGCAAGGTCTCCTGCCCTTGGTGGTCACCTGCCTCCCGGGGCAGCTTCAGATCTTCGTCCTTAGTGCTTCTGGGTGGATTCCAAACCGGTTGCACAGAGCGGGTGTCCTCCCCCTTCCTTGATTATGACCTACGTGACATACTTCATCCCTCCCAGTTCGTGTAGAGAAGCCGCTGGGCTGACCAGCTGCCCTGGCTGTGGGCAGGACCCTGGGGGGTCCTGAGAGGTTGCCAAACTGGACCCAGGGTCCCCAGTGGTCATCAGGGGACTGCGAGCAAAGCTTCAAAGTGGCCATTGTGCATGTCAGGATGCAGGGGCTTCAGTGGATGTGGCGGTGAGTGCTCCCAAGGGGATACCCCTAGCTGCTTGGCTCCATGCCAGCACCTCTGTGGCTGCCTCACTGGGCTGGGTCCACTGCTGCCCACTGGGTCAGCCAGCATCCGCACAGGAACAGCAGCTAGCCCCGGGCCCCCTTCCTGGCCATTGGTCCAACCATGCAGGTCATAGGTAGGGAGGCCAAAGTGTGAGCGCCGTCCACCTGCTTTCTGGCTCCATTGTTTGCTGCTGGCCCGCTTACTGTGATTTGCATATTGCCTTTTAATTTTCCCTTCAGTAGCACAGAAGTGCCTTGTGGCCTTGGGTAGCCAGCCATGGGTCAGATGCCTCGCCAGAGAGACGGGTCGGCCCTGGGCCTGCATGGCCTGGCCTGCCTGGTGATGCAGAGGGAGGCAGGTTAGAGTGGCCTGAGGTGTGCCCAGCCGGCTGCAGCAGACCCACCCTGGCCGAACTCAGGACAGCACAGCTCCTTGGCGGCTTTTTGTCCCGTCAGCAAAGTCCCCTGCTCTTCCCTCCAGGTTTTCAGAGCTGCCCTCCACTCTCCTCCCGCTGCCCCCTCCCTTCGACCCAGCTCAGGGACCCTTCTGCGTTCCCTCTCCAGTGGCAGCAGCCCCTGTTTGCCCATCTGGAAGTGCCAAGGAAAGCCTGGTGTCCCTGCAGAGGAAGAGCTGGCCTGTGCCCTGCCGCGGTGTGGGGTGCCATTATGTGTGCTCATGCAGGTGTTCCAGGAATCTGCTTTCCATTGGTTTCCTCAAGCATTGGTGGTCTCCTCTGTGGCTTTTGCGGTGGCAGGCGCGTCCTGAGCCTGGGCACGTCAGCTGGGCTGCATCCCTCTCAGGCCTCACTGGGCTGCATCTCAGGCTGTGTCTCCCTTGCAGCTGGTCAGCATCGGCTCCTCTTACAACTATGGGAACGAAGACCAAGCAGAGTTCCTCTGTGTGGTGTCCAAGGAGCTGCACAATACCCCGTACGGTACAGCCAGCGAGCCCAGTGAGAAGGCCAAGGTCAGTGCTGGGACGGCCCCGGCCTGGGGCAGGCTTAGGTGGCAAGCCCTCCTGCAGGCGGGTGGGGAAGGCTCTTTCCCTCTCCCAGCTTCCTCTGTTCCTGCCATTCTCATCAAGCTCCCCGGTCTCCGCCCCTGGTGGCCTTGCTGACTTTTCAGAGGCGTGGTCTCCCGTGGGACGAGGCCTCTAGACACAGGCTCCCAGGAAGCCCCTGCAGGAGTGCCACTGAGCGCTGTGTCTCAGGGTACCCAGAGTCCTCTGTTCCCAGGGCACAGCCTCTGCTGTGTGAGTGAGGACTTGGGACACTGTGGCCTGGCTGTCATGGTGGGGGTCTGGGCCCATCCCTGAGTTCAGGGACATGGGGGTCCGGCTGTTGTGGGAGTCTGGGCCATTCATGAGTGCTGAGTGGGCACCCTGGCTCAGCCACTGCCGGCCCTGGGATTCTCAGGCTGCACAGAGGAGGCCCTGTGTGGCACCCAGCCTGTCAGCACCAGCACAGACTCTTAGGGGGCTCAGGCCCGTCTGTTTTCTGAGGGGTGGGCAGCTGGGGTGAAATACAGGGATCCCTGCCTTGTTTGCTTTCAGATTGGCCCCATGGCCTTGCCCACTGGTGACCTATTCTGGTGGCATTTTCTCTGGGCATGTTCTAGAGGTTGAGGCTCCAAGATGGACAGATGCATCCATGTGACCAGATTCTGGCCTTGGCCCGGGCCAGCTCTACCTGGCAGGACTCCCAGACCCCAGAGCCAGGTGGTGGCTGGAGAGCCCTTGGTGGCCTGCTCTCTGGGGACTCCTGGGGTCTGCATGGGTCTGGGAGAGCCTGGATGGTGGGGCCGGCTCTGTGGGCAGCCAGCCTGGGGTGTGAGCCCTGGGCTCACCAGTGACCCTGGTGAAGGCTCAGGGTTTTGGCAAAGGGTGTTCTGAGTGGGTGCCATGAGAGGCCAGAACCGGGAGGCTTTTAACCGGTGGGATTAAACCAGGGACACCTGAACAACCGCAGACTCTTGGCCGGGGACCTCTGGCCAGCCACCAGCAGCCCAGGACTGTAGCCGTGAGCCTCTCTGGGTCGGGCTTTGGAGGTATATCCTTGGGAACAGAGGGGCAGGACCACCAAGCATGTCTCCCGTAGGCCTGCAGCCCAGTCACGGCAGCGTCCCCACCACGGGTGGCTGTCCTGGCCCAGGGCCTCCCTTGTGGGCCGCCCGTTGCGTTCTTGCTGTGGGCAGAGGGCAGTCCTGCTGCTGCCTCGAGGCCGGGGCGGTGTAGGCTGGGCAGGCTTGGTGCACGACAGACAGCAGGGCTAGAAGCTGGGGTTCAACCACCAGGCCTGGGGATGCTCTTCCATTTGACCCTGGGGACCCCTGGTCCGTGAGCCCCAGCCCCGTCACGAGGAGGCCCGTCTCTCCGTGGAGCAGTTGTAGGGCTCTTTTCTAAAGGCTTTTATTTTTAGAAGTTTTTTATTTCTGAGCTGAGTTTTCATAACCAAGCTCCCTAGGGCTCCTATCCCTCAGGTGGCTTGGCAGCTGCAGAAAGGACATGCTGTGTGCTGTGAGGAAGCTCCAGGCATGACCCCAAATCCCTTTGCAGTTGAGAATGTGGCCCTATTTCATTTTCCAAAAATACCTGCTCTGAAGTGGGGCAGCCGCGGCGGCTTCTTGATGGGGGTGTTGTCAGCAGCGCCCAGGAGGCAGAGCTAAGGCCAGGGCCTCAGAAAGCCATGGGGAATTGCGGGAGCCAGAACTGGAGGACCGTGATGGGGGCACCTGAGGGTGGTCGGGCTGAGCGGGGCAGCATGGTCCGCAGGCCCTCGTCCCTAGCGTCCCTGCCATGCCTGTGGCCTGACGCTGCTGTGTACCCATCCCCCACTTCGGTCAGCGGTGGTGGGAGCAAGGGGTCACACCTGTTGCAGGTGAAGGCGGTCCACACGTGAGCACACCTGCTTCCCACACCAGCCCCTCAGGAACTTGCTAGAAGGACTCGCACAGCTCACTGAAAGCACAGACGTAGAGCCACTGTTTATTCCCAAGGAACAGAGGGAGATGGGCTCAGATCAGCCAGGGCAAGTGCCTGGGCAGAGGTCAGGGTCTCCCCTGGAGTCGGGCAGTGCCTGCGAGGCCGAGGAGGGGGTTCCCCAGTGTATCTGGGGCTCCATCCCACAGCCACACTGGATGGGTGGATCCACCAGCTGCCACCGTGGCTGATCCCAGCTTTACTCCTCTGATGCAGGGCCCCACCCTCTCTCCTGCAGCAGTGGGGCCAATGCACTGGGGTCCATGTATCCCCGGGTGGCAGGCCAGCGCCACCTGCCAGGAGTGGGGCCAGAGGCCAGGCGCCTCTGCACAGGGTTCAGCCCCTCAGCAAGCAGTGGGACGAACCAGCCCAGATCGCAAGATGAGGCCACCTCACACAGGGAGTCCGCACCTCTGAGAAGTGTCGGAGCCCCTGACCCTGTGTGTTCCTTCATGGCGTGGCCTCACCAGAGGGTCACCAGCCATGGGGGGTTAGGGCCCAGGGTGCGCACCCGCCCACACCGTCCTGACAGCCTGTCTTCTCCCCCGCTGCACGCTGCACGCCGCCAGAGTGACGACGAGGACGAGGGGCACCCAGGGAGTGGCTCAGATTAAGTGTGAATGTCATGGTGAGCTCCGTGGCCTCCTTGACCCTGTGGCCCCAGCTGATCCTTGACACAGACCCTCCCTGTGTGTCCGTCCCTACCTGTAGTTGATGAGAGCCCTCCACGCTCCGTGCCGGCTGTCGACATAGTAGCGCTCCTGTAGGGGTGGGGCTGTGCCCCAGCTGACCCTTGACGCAGACCCCCCCTGTGTGTCTGTTCCTACCTGTAGTTGATGAGAGCCCTCCATGCTCCGTGCCGGCTGTGGACACAGTAGCGCTCCTGTAGGGGTGGGGCTGTGCCTGTGGGGCGGGCGCCCAGGGACAGTGTCGGGATGTTTGTGGGGATGAGTGGAGGGCGCCAGGGTCAGGCCAGTCTGTGGACGTCAGTAGGCGCGAACACAGGAGTCCCTTCTGGGGGCTGGGCAGGGAGTGCCACTCCTGCTGCCAGCCCTAGTGGGTGACCTTCTTGTCTGGCTCAGGCCACAGGCTCAGGGCAAAGGGGTCATGACCAGTGCAGCAGACAGCAGACCCCAATCTCAGCTGCCAAAGCCCACAGCATCCCTGCTGCACTGAAGCTTCCCAGGCCAGCCGTGTCCTGCAAGCCCCTCGGTCACCTGTGCCTGTTGGTGTCCGTGGCCATGGGGTGCAGCCTCGAGGGCCCCCTGATTGGTGTCTGCAGTTAGACCTTCCTGTGGAAGATGGCCCAGGGCAAGAGTGTGTCCAGAGGACATGGATCTCACCCCAGGCTCTGTCTGTGGTAGCCAATGCTGCCCCCGGCCTCGGGAGGGTGAAAGATAGCACTTTAACTGCAGTTCTCTGGAGGGTCTCCTGCCCTCATCAGGTGGGAGCTGTCAGGCTCCTGGACACTCCGGATGCCACACTGCTCCCAGCCTGTCTGCTGCACTGCTGAGTTTTACACGGCGCTGGTGGGGGCTCAGGGCTCAGCACATCACCAGGAGGGCCGAATGGTCTCCCCGAGTCACTTCCACATCCCAGTGAGCTTGGGAATCACGCTGGTCCAGGGAGGGTTGTGCTGCCCCGGCACAGTGGGACAGGCTCCCTCTGAGGTGCAGGAGACTGAGTGGGAGCCTCAAGTTGGGAGTGGCCCAGGATACTGAGCATCGGGGCACCCGCCTGGGAACGGCAGAGCTGTTGGGGGTGGAGTGTCGGACTCAGGGTGAGCAGCTCAGGGGACATGGCCTCCGAGAGCCTCAGAAGAAGCCTGGGGTGACAAGCACCCCTTAACCACCACCCGCTCTTTGGTCAGTGCAGCATGGCAGTGACGTCTGCGAGGCTGTGCCCAGCCAGGGCTTGGGCACTGCTGTCCCATGGGGTGTTTCTCGGCCCTCACGTGACGCCTGGAGACAGCTGTGGGCTGCGTACAGTGAGGCTGGTCTGGTTCCCTCCGCCTGGTTCCTCGGGCTGCCGTGGCTCATTTTGGGAGTTCAGCTCAGCAGCATTGGCTAGTGCCTGAGCCTGTCTTCAGGGAGACCCAGGCCTTGAGGAGCTGGCAGCCTGACTTCAGGGTGGCCTCAGTGGGTTCCTGGATGGCTGGTGAGGGAAGGGGGGAGGGTGCCCTGAGGAAGAGCTTTGAGGGGGTGAGAGGGTGGGGAGGGCAGGGGGCCAAGGGGCAGTGGGCTCTGCAGAGCTACCATGGTCCGGATGAGGAGGGGATGCCCACAGTGTGATCTGCACTTGGGGTAGGGCCCTCTGAGGGCTGGTGGGTGTTCCATGGGGCATCTGGGCAGGGCTGGCACACGAGGTGGGCTGGCCAGGCTCAGGTGCAGTGCCAAGGGCTTGAGTGAGGGGCATCCCCAGAAGGGTCCAGGCATTGGGGTGGGGGCTGCAGTGGGCATAGGGAATGGAGGGGGACCCTGAATTGGAGAGCGGGGGCTGCTGAGGGACCCCAGGGCTGAGTAGCACTTCATGTCTGAGGCCCAGGACTGAGCAGGCTGAGAGGCTCAGCAGTCAGCAGCCGTCAGGTGGGCCTGGGAGGAGCCGCCAGGCACAGTGTGTGCTCCCTTTGTGGGGCCTGGAGATGCGCCAGCTGTCCCAGTGTAGGTTCTAGGCCTGCCGGCTGAGTCCCCAAGACCCTGGCCAGTGGTGCTTGGTTCCCCAGCTCAGGGACCCCCCGAGTTTGACCCAGGCCTGTGGGCTCTGTTGTCTGGAGCAGGCACCTGGTCAGAGCCACCTCCCCGGTCCAGGGCCTGAGTCATCATTTTCTGCATGTGGTGTTTTTCAGATTTTGCAAGAACGAGGTTCAAGGATGTGAGGGACACAGTATTGACAGCTGAAGAAATGATTTACTTTTTCCCAAGAAGCAATGAACCGCCATGTCCAGGAAGCTTGGCTGTGAGAAGAAACCTGCTTTTGATCATTTTTCTAGAGATCTGGGTGTGAATCCTTTTTTGCCTCTGAGGTGGGTGGTGAGAGACGGCCCAGCTGTCCGAAGCCAGACGTCCCCAAGTGGGGGGAGCGCAGCGGCCGGGTGGGCGCTGCCTCTGGTGGGGGCCTCGCTCTGTTTTTTCCAAGTGCCACGTGGGACTGAGGCAGATGCTCCCAGTCAGGCCGGCCTGCTCGATCCTGAAGATCGTGTGAAGGAAGCGTTCTTGGTGCTACACACACAGTCTGGAAAAGCAGCCTGGGCTTCACTGGCAGGCAGCGGCCGCAGCCTCATCGGTGCCCAGCGCGTCGTGGCCTCTGGTCGGGCCGCCAGGCCCTAGTCTCAGTCAGGGAGTCTGCTCTGCCTCCCAGGCGGGACTGCTGGTTTCTCTCAACCTTGCAGAGCTCCTGACAAAGGCGGCTTCTGCGTCGTCACTACTTCCCGGCGCCATTCCGAGGCCGGGCCTCCTTCCGACACAGGCTCCGACCCTGCCTGACCAAGCCCAGGACAGTCAAGGCTTCTCAATTTGTATTTTCCAGGCGAGAGAACTTTGTGCCCCTTTTCCGTGTGGATAGACTCCCCAGTGTTTCTACTCTGGAAACGCCCACAGGGTTTGCTGCGTGGAGATGGATCTGTTCCACCCGTTAGCGTGAGGCGGCAGTGTCGCCTCAGCCTCCCACCGCGGGCTCACGAGGAGCTGGTGCCCGTCAGTGCCTTGTAGCGCCTGGCATAGAGGTTGGGCTGGAGGCCTGTCTGCTGGCCTCTGGAGCTGAAGGTCTGGGTCACGGTGAAAATCCGGGATGTTTACAGAGCATCACAAATGCCTCTCCCTCGCCGCGCTCTCATTTTCTTTGTATAACTATGCAGCCTTCCCTCTCTTTCTGGGACGTTTGGGACTTCACTCGACCGGCACGGGCTCTGCCCACCATGACGTGGGAGCTGCTGGGATTCCTTCAGAAACTGCTGCCCGCATGCTTCGAAAACAGACCTTTCTCAGCTGGCTGTAGGGACCTGTCAGAGTCTGGGGACCTGGCGTGCAGGACGGCTCCAAGCGCTTTGCTTCTGGAACTCTGGCTTCCCAGGAGGCGCTGTGCAGACCGACCGCCAGCTGCCTGCGTGCAGGTCAGAGGCGCTGACACTGTTGGTTTCCAGTGCTTCCAGAGACTTCCTCTTTGCCAGTCACCTGATGAACCAGTTCTCCAGCATTAGGACTCACCTCCTCCTTTTTGTAAGGTCTCTTCTATGTTGTTAAATGTTTGGCTTAAACGATTTATAAAAGCCTTTCTAGAGGGCGGACTTAGCCACGGCCGACCCTGTCCTCCCCAGCAGAGCCCGGGAGGAAGGCGGCCACTGGGGATCCTGGGCGTCCTCTCTGGGGAGCCGCTGGCCGCTTAGCGTTGTTTGATTTTTGACCTTGACGTAGTAGATAGGCTTGTGGTTTTTTTTAATTTAAAGATATTAAGACTTAATTCACTAAAATTTATTCTAAGGGGATATTTATACTTTTATACTTTTTTAGGTATTGTATTTTATCAGCTTACAGTTTAATGCCTAAGTTTCCCCTGGAAATAGCAAATAAAATTGTGTATTTATGAATGAATGTAGCAGCTGTTAATGGTCTTAAGATGCACAGAAATGCCACCCCAAGTGCCGCTCGGACCAAGGCGCTGCTCTCCATGCCACACGTCCCCACTGGCCCCCGCGGCCCACACAGGGCTCTGCCTCTCAGTCGGTTGTTGGGGTGGAGCCGGGCCGTCCAGGTGACTGTCCACGGGGTGCTGGCTGGGTCCACTGGATCAGAGCAGCACCGCCCATGTCTGCGTCCCACTCGCCCTGGACGCCTCACCTGCCTCCTGCAGACATCACGCCCCCATCCCAGGGGACCAGAGACCATGTACAAGCAATTTTTTTTTTTTTTTAAGAGGCAAGGGTCTTGCTATATTACCCAGGCTGACCTTGAGCTCCTGGACTCGAGCAATCCTGCCTCAGCCTCCGGAGCAGCTGGATGGCAGGTGTGAGCTGTTGCGTCCTGCTCAAGTGATGTGTTTCGAAAGTCCTGCTACCTCAAGTTAGCATCCACCTCTCTTCCCTCACTTCAGCCTGCAGCACCAGTGGTGACAGCAGGAGCTTCCTGAGAAGGTCCTGGGGTTCCGGCACCCCCTCCCCAGCTGCTGTGACTCCCTCTGGTGGCTGTTCCGAGAAGGCTTGGCAGCTGAACTCCCTTTCCCACAGGGAGATTCCCATTTAGTGTTCCCCAGGGCCTGCTGGCTGCCTGAGGTCATGGAGCCTCAGGCTGTAGCGGCCTTGCCACTCCTGTTTCCAGGTGTGTGGCCTTCCCAGCCTGACCCTGTGAGGGGTGTCGTGGGCTTCTGGGTCCCCAGCATGAGGCCAGGTACAGGGGCTGGAGTGGAGGAGGGACCCAGATTCTGCTCCAGGGGGTCTTCCCGCCCCCCCCCCCCGACTCCTACCAGCAGCCTGGCTAGGCATCGAGGCCCCTTGGCCAGACAGCACTGTGGGCACTTGGGAGAGGCCTCAGCGTGGCAGGTGCCCCAGCCAAAGCGCAGAGCAGGGCTCCCATCCTGACAAAAGACTGGAAAGGAGACGGGCCACGCAGTTTGGGTACTATAGCCCAGGACGCTCAGGGCTGCTGGGTCTGCTGGGCGGGGAGGGAGCCCTTCTCCTCCTCACCTCGGGCTTCAGCACAGCCTGCCCACTGCGGGGTGCCGGGGCACGTGCAGATGCCCCCTGTGACTGGAGCCCTCTGGGGGCTGGCACCACCCTCCTTGATGCCCTGCATTTATTGGTGTTCACTCAGCAGGGGTTTCTAGCACCTTCCATCCTCCCAGAGCTGGTGGCAGTGGCCGGCTGGGGCCGTGGAGAGCTGACCCTACAGTGCAGCCACCCAGCAAGGCCCTGATGTGGCATCTGTGTGAGGGATGGTGACTTCCAGCACCGCTGCACTGAGCCGTGCCCCCTGAGATGGGACTACCTCTTTCTCCCCAATGTTCCTGGGCCGGAGGCTTGGCACAGGGAGGGCCGGCCTGTGGCTGACCCCTCATCAGAGTTCTGGCCAGAACCAAGCCCACAGACTTCTTTCCCGGAGCTCCTACTCTGTGTGTGTGTGTGTGTGTGTGTGTGCGCACATGCGTATGTGTACACATGGTGTGTGTGGCATGCACGTGTACTTTGTGTGTATGTGGTGTGTGTGTGTGTGTGGCATATGGTATGCGTGCTTGGCATGTGTGTGGCGTGTGGGTGTGGTATGTGTATGATGTGCGTGTGTGTGCACGTGTTTTATGTGTGCATGGGTGTGTGTATGGCATGTGTGTTGTGTGGTGTGGCATAGCATGTGTGTGCACGTGTTTTGTGTGTGGCATAGGTGTGTGTGCATGTGTGTGGTGTGTGGCGTGGCATGTGTGTGATGTGCATGTGATTTGTGTGTGCCTGTGTGGTGTGGCATGGCATGTGTGATGTGCATGTGTGTGCACGTTTTGTGTGTGGCATGGGTGTGTAGGGGCGTGGCATGTGATATGCATGTGTGCATGTGTTTTGTGCGTGGCATGGGTGTGGTGTGGGGCGTGGCATGTGTGATATGCATGTGTGCACGTGTTTGTGTGGCATGGGTGTGGTGTGTGCATGTGATGTGTGGTGTGTGGCGTGGCATGTGTGATGTGCATGTGTGTGCACGTTTTCTGTGTGTGCCTGTGTGTGGCATGGGTGTGGTGTGTGTGGTGTGGTGTGACGTGGCCTGTGTGTGACGTGCATGTGTGTGTACGTGTTTTTTGTATGTGGCATGGGTGTGTTGTGTGCATGTGATATGTGTGTGTGTGTGTGTACGTGTGCACGTGGGCCAGCCGAGCCTGGGAATGAAGGCTGCCACCTGCTCTGCCTGCCTCCCTGGGAGCCACAGAACGTGCGCAGGGCTGCGCAGGCTGTCCCTCGAGTTCCTCCTGGAGCTGGCGGGGGCCCTGCTGCCACCCACCTGGCAGATGGCTCAGGGCCCTGCTTGGTGGTAGTGTGCTAAGTCTGAGCTGCACCCCCGCCCCAGGGTGAAAAAGGAACCTGTGGCAACCTGGACTGGTCCCTTCTAACGTCCTTTCAGAGCAAGCTTCATGTAGCTGTTATTTGCATAGAATAGACTTGTTTTCTCTTCTCACTCACTGGTCTCTGCGGAGAGCGTTTTCTGCTCCTCTCCCACGGGCATCTGCCTGTTGACATCTTGGGTCTGGGTGGGATCTCAGCACAGAGACAGTAGGGGCTGCCCTCCTGAGACCATCTAACCTGTAGCCTCCCCCTGACCTTTGGGCCTGGGGCTCCTTACACAGCCCAGAGCAGGGTGCAGGTTCACTCAGGGGTCTCCGAGGCTGCAAGTCCTGGCCAGTGACTGCTCGGCTAGCTGCTCCCTGGACCTGCCCTCCAACTCCACCTGCACTTCACGCATCTGCTCCCCAGGGGCTGTGCGCACAGGGCCCCCCAGACGCGCCCGCCCACCCCTGGACTGCAGAAGGCATGCAAGAAAGGCCCCATGGGGGCTACTAGGCTGCCCTTGGGGAGGTGGGTTGGGCCCATTGGGAAATTCCTTCTGTTTTGCTCCCCACGGTGTTCCCAGGGCAGGTCCCCAAGCAGCTGCTTACTGAGTGGGTGTCGATTTGATTGCTTGGTGAAGACTCAGGGCCTACTTTCTTCCCGGCGATGTGCAGGCCGCGGTGCCTGTGTGCGCGTGCGTGTGCACGGGGTGCATGTGTGCACGGGTGTGTGTAGGTGTGATGTACTCCTGTGCAGTCCAGCCTACCCTCGTCCCCACCATGTGCTGTTCTGAACTCCCGAATGGGGGTGGAGACTGAAGGATGGGGCACAGAGGAAGAGGAGCCAGGGGTCAAGGGGAGATGCCAGGGCACAGGGAGACCCAGGGTGCCAGGAGCAGTGGAGCAGAAAAGCACAGGTGTGGGCACATGCCCAAGGGGACAGCTGTCACCACTCCTGATGGCAGTTTAGAGAAGTCGGGTGGCACCGAGACATGGGCAGCCAGAAGTGCAGGCTTGAGAGGCTGAGGTACCCCTTCCCGGCCACCCCTCCACGCCCTCCTCGCCGCCCCGCCAGACAGCTCCTGCATGTCCCTGAGGGTCTTTCCACGCATGTCTGTTGCCGTCCCCAGTGCCCACCCTGGGGCGGCCTTCAAGGTGAGGAAACGGAGGCACAGGTGGCAGCAGGTGGCCTCCCGTGTGGGGCCCAGGACAGGGGTCCCATGGTCCGGTGCTGTTGTCGACTTGGGAGCCAACTGCAGCTCCCATCCGCTGATTCAGAGATGACCAGAGCCCTCCATGGCTCCTGCCCAGGCCCTGCCCTGGAACTCACAGTTCCTCACCCCCCGGCGTTCCCCAGGGATCCCCACATGGGCAGCCGGCACACAGGCTCGGTTTTTATTGGAGGGAACATAAATAAAATAATATTTGAGAGGGGAGAAAGAAGCGCTATTTACAAGTAAGCCTGGTGGGGCTCAGAAGTGCAACAGCAGCGCTGGAAGGACCAGCAGGAGGGTGTGGGCAGCCAGGCTGGGTGCGGAGCTCCGCTTGAGGGGCTTCTGGCCCCGGGGGTCTCGCTTCTGGCTGCCCGACCTCGCCGGCTGGAACTGCAGCTGGGGGATGATTTGGTGGATCCAGTTGTGGTGGGCGGTGACACGGATGTAGACACCCGGGCGGTTCTGGCGGGCGCAGCCCTCACCCCAGCTGATCACTCCAGCCTGCAGCCATGACTGGCCCACGAGGCACACCAGGGGGCCACCCGAGTCGCCCTGCGGGGGTGGGGGAGACACAGGCACCGTCAGAGCCCACCCTGAGTTCCCAGAGACTCAGTTGCAGCTGCACAGTAGGCCTGTGGCTCCACAGGCCTCCTCCCCTCCATCCCAGAGCCTCCCTGCCCGGCTCCCTCCCCTGCCAATCCGATTGACTAGAGTGCCCATTTCTTCAGTCTCCCCAGATCACCTAGGGGGGGTGTGTGTGTGTTGAAAATGCCGTTCCCTGTGCCCCACCCCAGACCACTGACTCTGACCCTCCTGGGGTGAGGTCCAGGAAGCTGCTTTTTCAAAGCAAGCTGCTCAGCTGGTTGAACACACATCCCACGGAGCTGGATGTGATCCCACCCTGCCCTGGGCCCGGAGGTCGGGGCTGAGTCCCTGTGGACGCCGGACCGCCCCCACCTTGCAGGCGTCCTTCCTGCCCTCCTCGAAGCCGGCACACAGCATGTCGTTCTTGATGGTTTTGGGTTGGTAGCCAAACTCGGCGTCCTTGCTGTAGAGCAGGTTGCACTTGGGCGTGTCGATGATGGGCACAGCGAGTTTCTGCAGGATCCGCGGGTTGGGCAGGAGGTCTGGGGAGGGGCAGAGCAGCCCGGGGCTCAGCGGGCATAGCTCCGGGAACCACCACGCCGTCCTGCCTGTCCTTTCCTCGTGTTTAGGGCATCTCTGGCTTAGGGTGCTGTAGGGCGGACATCCTCCCTCCCAGGCAGCAGGCCGGGCCCTTTCTGTCCCCCTCTCTCCCTTCCCTGGCTCTTCCTTCTGGATCTGCTGCTCCCCCCATCCCCACCTGTGTGAGGGGAGACTGTGTGTATCCTTTTTTTTTTTTTTTTTTGAGACAGAGTCTCGCTGTTTTGCCAGATACCAGGCTGGAGTGCAGTGGCGCGACATCAGCTCAGTGCAACCTCCACCTCCTGGGTTCAAGCAATTCTCCTGCCTCAGCCTCCCAAGTAGCTGGGACTGGAGGTGCACACCACCACACCCGGCTAATTTTTGTATTTTTAGTAGAGACGAGGTTTCACTATGTTGGCCAGGACGGTCTCGATCTCTTGACCTCATGATCTGCTCACCTCGGCCTCCCAAACTGCTGGGATTACAGGCGTGAGCTACCGCACCCGGTCCCGTGTGTATGTATTAATACAGCAACAGGAAGATTGTGGGTTCATAGTGGTCTCCAAGCCGCCCTGGGCCTTCTTAAAGCACGTCCCCCATTCCACCCCAGCCCTGTCCCCTTACCTTGTTCACTGGGGCTGCCCCAGCCTGTGACCCAGCAGTTCATGCCCGTCTCAAAGATCACTGAGGGGTCCGGCAGGCACACGGGGAGGATGTAATTGGTGAAGGTCACCGGTGCCTCCAGTTCCACCAGGGCCACGTCGGCACTGGAGGCCATGCCCTGGTACAGGGGGTTGCTCTCCACCCGCCTCACCCGGGAGTACACGGCGTGTGGCCCCGGCTGCACTAGCTGCGTTGCCCCCAGCAGGACCTGGTACAGGGACGTCTCTGAGGTGCTGGTGGGAGAAGCAGGAGGCGACGTGAGATGGCCCCTCAGGTGGAGGCAGGCCTGGGAGGGTCTGGGGCTCCTCCTCTGGCTGCCACCATGCCCCACACCTATCTCTGCAGACTGAGAGCCATCTCTGGGGCGGCCAGGAGCAGCGGTGATGCATGTTGACATTGGAGCCAGACCGCCCGACTCCAATTTCCACCTCCACCCCTGGCCGCTGCCTGACCTTGGGCAAGTTACCCAACAAGTTCTCTGTGACACAGCTTCCTCACCTGTGCTGCGGGGACAGTCACAGTCCCTACCTGCAAGGCTGGCTGGAAGTGGACCACGCTCCAGGTAAAGCAGGGTACAACCCTGCCTGCTGGCCTCTGGCAGGTGACCTGCCCTCTCTCAGCCTGAGTTGCCAATTTTTTTTTTCCCTAGAGACAGAGTTCTCACTCTGTCACCCAGGCTTGAGTGCAGCAGCACAATTGTAGCTTACTGCAGCCTCCAACTCCTGGGCTCAAGACATCCTCCCGCCTCAGCTTCCTGAGTAGTTTGGACCACAGGCGCCACCCACACCTGGCTATTTTTTTTTCTTTTTAATTTTTGGTAGAGATGGGGTCTTGCTGTGTTGCCCAGGCTGGTCTTGAACTCCTGGGCACAAGTGCTCTGCCTGCCTTGGCCTCCCAAAGTGCTGGGATTATGGGTGTGAGCCACTGTGCCCGGCTGTGAGTATCTGAATTTAAAATACGGGTTTTTGTTTTTGTTTTTGTTTTTTTTTTGTCATGACATTCTTTTGAAGATCAAGAAGAAAAAAAGAAAAAAAAAAGACGCAGGGTTTAAAAGAATTAGACCTATGGTGAGGTGTGAGTTGAGGGGCTTGGGACACCAGCAGGTGTGGGGCCAGGCAGTTCGTATGTGGACGAGGTGGCCTGGCCTCGGCTCAGGGCTTGCTGGGGTGGCTCAGGTGGGTGAGGGGAGGAAGGGCCTTTTTGTCCAGTCCTTGGGCTTTGTGAGCAGAGTTCGCCCAGGAAGAGTGTTCTGGACCTGAGGTGTATGCGGGATGGGGAGGCCAGGACCGGCCAGCTGGCAGCACTCGGAACCTACACGGAGAGGGTAGAGGGGATGAGAGGGGTCAGGAACGTGCGAGGTGCCTCCCGCAGGCGGGAGCAGGGTTGCAGCTGGAAGTTAACCCTGGGGTTGGACCTAAGGAAAGGGCCTGGTTAGGAAGGCGGCGGTGCTGGACCAGGAGCCCCCCCCCCCAGGGAGGTCACCCGCAGACGCGGGGCGGCGGGCGCTGTCCGCGGTGCTGAACCGGCTGTGGGAGGGCGCAAGGGCAGGCGGGACTCACTTGGAGAAGCAGTGCGCGGCCGTCAGGACCCACCGCTCCGCGATGAGGCTGCCCCCGCAGAAGTGGCTTCCGTTGCGCTGGATGCTGACCTGCCAGGGCCACTCGCCCTCCTGCGCGTCCTGCCCGCCCACCATTCGGTTCAGCCTCCTGGGGCGCCCACAGGCTGGGGGAGCATGGGGAGGGGGTGGGGCGCTCACTGGGGCTGGTTCCATGGCCAGGCTCCAGCCTCCAGCCCCACGCTCCAGTCCTCGGCCCTCCTGCCCCTGACCTGCCTGATGACCTTGGAGGCCTGGGCTTCAGGGCAGCCTGGGATACAGGCCGACCCTCCCCAGCTGCCCCTGAGCCTCACCTCGCTGGGAAGGGCAACCTAACAGCTGCCTCTTGGGGGCCACGGGGGGCACTGAGATAACCTGGGGAAGGATCTTGTCCCAGGGCCTGACGCAAACAGATGGCTGGAAGGATGCAATGGGTGTCATGCCCTCTTCGAGGGAGCGACCCAGAGAGAGCCGGTCACTGTTCAGGGTGATCCTCGGACCCTGCCACCCTCATCCTGTGCCGAGCCTCGGTGCCCTTGGTGCCCGTCCTGCTCCTGTCGGGACCTTCCTCCTCCTCTCCCTTCTGGGCTCCAGTTCCACACAGCCCCCACTTTCCCCTCGTCTGAAATTCCCCGGTGATGTGTGTTCCGAATTCCCTCTGGGTGTGAGTGTCCCTGGCTCAGCCCTGCGGCCCTGTCCCTCCCACCCCAGGGCCTGGGTGCTTACCTGTTGCTGCCTTGGCCCCTTGAGTCCCTGGAAGTGAGAAGAGGGTGATCAGCCAGGCGAGCTGCTGCCCCTCTCCACTGACCCTCCCCAGCTCCTGAGGACTCTGGAGGGGACAGTCCACAGAGGGTCTCGCAGGAGAGGCTAAGGGCCTGCAGTTTCCCCTGGGGCTGGCTCTGCCATATGCACCAGTCCAACCCCTTGGGCCAGAGCTTGTCTGCAAGAGTGGACGGTCCTTGCCACATGGGGAGCCGGATGTCCCCTTCTCATCCTGGCAAGGATTCTCTTCCCTCCACATTCCACACTCATCCTTGTCTGGAAGCTTCCGGGGAGGGTCCAGCCTCCAGCCCCAGCACTATGGGGTCAGCCTTTCCTCCCAGGACAGCTTGGAGTGGAAGAGGCCTGGGAGCTGCCTCTGCATTTGAGCTGCGCAGGCTCTCACAGTCTCTTTCCCAAGTCTCACTTGGGTGCTGAGGCTTAGGCCCTAGCCCCACAGGCTGCTCCCTGGTCTCAGGGGGGTAGAGGAGGTACAGTGGTTTGCAGTGGCCACCAGGGATCAGCCTTCCCAAGATTCCAGAGTCCCAAGAGCTGACCCCTCTCCCAGGCACGCGGCAGGCTCTGCAGGCGAGGCCCAAGACCCCCTGCTGGGCCGTGCAAGGTGGGCTTTGGTGCTGGTAAGGTGAGAGCCCAAGAAGAGAAGTAAGGTATGGGGTCATTCAGGGGAACCAAAGATGGGGACGTTTTTTCTGGGGTCCATTGCCTCCCACACCCCAGGACACAAAGGGCCTCTTGCTGGGCCTTTAACAAAATACTGGAGCCTCTACCCCAGCTTGTAGACCCCAGCCAGGACCGCAGTGTACAGCCCCGGGGTAGCAAAGCCTGGAAATGCCTGGCCTCGAAAGAGTCCTCTCAGCAACCCTGCACTCCACACGTCTGGTTCCGTGGGGGCACATCTGCCCATAGCTGGGGAGGGGTTAGAACAGCCCCCTTCCCACACCTCAGCCCTCAGCTTCCCCCCAACCCCCAGTGCCTTCTGGGGCCCGGGGGCTGGGCCAGCTGCCATAGACCATGTCTTCACTCTGCCTGGAAAAGATAACCCGTCCCCTGGAGTGGAGGGGCTGCAGGGACAGGAAGTGGCCATGGAGTGCCCAAGCGCCCTGAGGTTTTTCACGGCATCCTCTTCCTGCCTGCCTGTCTCACAGTCTGGGGGCACCCTTCTCAACACAATCAGTGGGCAGAGATGCCCCTGGGGGGTGCGGATGGTGAGGCAGCAGGTGGCGAGGGGGCAGCTGTGGATGGACAGGAGGAGGTGGGGAAGGTGCAGGACAGGCAGAGGGTTGCCCTGCAGAAGCCAGGTCAAGGGCAACGGGAAACAGAAAGCCTGCCCTGCTCGCTCTGCTCATTAATTGGTGCTAATTAGGTGCCCTTTTAAAATGCAAACACCCCCGGAGGGTTATTCCCTGGCCCTTACCAGGATCAGTTTGGCTGTCTAACCCCTGACCCCTCGCTCCTTCCAAGCCTGAGGATCCTGCTTGCAGAAGGGCGCGCACCGACCCCCGTCCTCCCTGGTGCTCACTCTCAGGCCTTCTCACCCTCTGGGAGTCTGCAGGAGCTGCGTCTCCCTGCTCCCTGTCTAAGCACCGCCTCCTCCAGCGATGCCTCCTCCCCACGAGGATCCTTCCTTCCTAAGGTAGCCTTGCATTTCTCATGTAGGCAGAGCCTTCTGGCCTCTGAGTGCTTTCTCCCCTTGCCCCCAGATCTGGATGCCCTTCCCTCCCGGTCTTCATGAGTCCTTGTCTTGATCTAGAGATCAAGGCCCAACCAAATGCCGCCTCCTCCAGGAAGCCTTCCTTGCTTGCTTGTGTTGTCTATCTTGGAAAGCCCACACTCTCTCTTGAACTCTCTGTCCTGATGGGACCTCTGCCTATATCACGCTGGAGTCAGAATCGAGCCTCATCTCAGCCCAGGAGCTCCGAGAAGGCAGGGGCTGCGTCTGAGGGCCTGAGTTCAAGGAATGTGTGGAGGGACAGGAGTGTGGCTGTGGGGGCTGATCAGAAAGGCTGATGTGGGGAGCTGGGCCCTTCAGGGCGGGCACCCGGTGGTGAGGCTGGACGCGACAGCCAGGAGTGCCTGGGCTGTCAGGTGTGTTGTCTGGGCCCTGGGCCTGCAATCCACTGGTAGCTGGTTGGGATGGTGGAGTCCAGGACGCTAGCAGGGGCCAGCCAGAGGCCTGGTGGGGGTGTCACCCTCGGGCTGGGGGTGAGGACGTGTCCAGGAGTCCAGCCTCCGGTCACGGCTTCGGAGCCGACTGCAGGCCGAATTTTCCATTTTGGCATTGGCCTCGGTTCCTCACCCCACCTGGGGGGCAGTCACTGCCTTCCACCCCCTGTGCAGATGGCTTGCTCAGAGGGCTCCATCATCCTTGTACTGGGAGGATGGGGCGGGGGAGGCTGGGCCAGGGAGGGGTCACACGGGTGCCCTCCTACCCAAGAGAGAGAGGAAGCCTGGAGTCCTGGCCGAGCTGCAGCCTGGGATGACCTGACCCAGCCCTGGGAGGTAACTTGAGGACAGGGAAGTGTGGTGGCTGCCAGGCTGGCCCAGGAATTCGAGAGGGTTTCCCTGGCAGAGTATGTCCCGGCCTGTAGGGAGGGACCTGGCAGGTGGGGCCCCCTGGATGGCAACTGCTGCCCTGACCTAGGACCAAGAGAGGAGGGCACAGTGGCACATCGCCGGTTCCTGTCAGCAGGAGACGGGGCCCTCTGCTGGCTGCACCCCCTGGCCCCAGCTGTCTACTGAGCCTGAAGCCGGCCTGCTGGGGCTTCCGAGCACAGGCAGCAGCCCTGCTCAGCCACCCTCCGGCCCAAGGATGATGGTCCAGGCACTTGGAGCCCTGCAGGCCCAAGTTCACATTTTGCACATAGGAGGCCCCTGTCCTCACGAGGGAATGGGGCCTCACGAGGGAGAGAGGCCAAGGTGGCAGGAAGCAGGGAGCCTGGCCAGAGCTGGCACACCAGTGCCCTCGGAGAGGTGTGGGAGGAGACCCTGCCCAGTCCTGGCCGTGGGGGTCCTCTGGGGCCTGTGCCCACACCTCCCACCCTGCCCTCCCCACTTGGGGTTCCCCAGGTGGCACATCTGGAGGCTTCCCACCTGCCCGGAGGGACCCCACCATTGAGGCAGGAGGGATGGCCTGTCCTGCAGCCCAGGCCTGGCCCAGGGCGTAGGGGGCTGAGCCCGAGCCCCAGGCAGGGCAGCGGGGCCCGTTGGCAACCGCACCTTTTCGACCCTGCGCGTGCGGGACTCACCGAGACACAGCAGCAGCAGGAGCGGCGCCGCCGCGGGCCGCCTCATGTCCTCAGGCCTGGCTGCGGCGCAGGGTCGGGGTCAGCGGTGGCAGGAGCGTCGGAGCACGAGCGAGGTGCAGGCTCCATGAAGTGGGGTTTTATGCCGGAGGTGAGCACAGGCCCGGGTATGCCGCCCAACCCGTCGGCCCGGCCCGCCCTGCTCCTGTCCTCAGAAGGAAGCGCCCAGAGCCGACTCCTCCGTGACCCGGCCCTGAACCCCGAGCCCCCCGGGCAGACCCCTCACCCCAGCGCAGCGGGGGGCGCCGCTGGCCTCGGTTCCCCGACCCCGAGCTGACCCGGACGCCCCCGCAGACCCCGAGCGGACCGCCCAGCTTCATTCATTCAGTATTTATTGAGCCGCGCGGGGGGAGTCAAGGCCTGGGGCGCGCGGGGCCGAGAGCCGCGAGGCGAAGGCACGTGGCGGGGCCGGGGCGAGCCTCCTCCAGGACCCCGGACCCCGGAAGCCCCGCACAGGCGGTCGACCCCGGCCCGCTGCCACCCTCCGGCGGGGCGGGGACTTCCCGGCAGCGGGCGGGGCGGAAGCGGCTCCGGGAAGGCTGGGCCGGGTGACCGTGTCGGTGTCCCCGCCTGGCTCGGGGCGCGGCTCCGCGGCGGAAGCGGCTCGGGGCGGGGGGGGGAAGTTATTTGGGGCACAGAGCTGACGTCAGAGCTGGAGTGGGGCCGCGCCGCGGGGTCGGGGCCTCGGGCCTCAGTTTCCCCACTGGCGCGTGGGCCCGGCGAGGCTGCGGGTGCGGCCGTTCCCGCTTCGGCCTCTTCAGCGCGCGGCGTGGTGCTGCCCTCTGGTGGGCGCGGGGCGCGGCGCGGGCGACTGGGGGTGCCGGTGGGGCGCTCCCAGCCTCGTGGTCGCGGCTCCGCCTCCCGCCTCCGCCCTCCCCAGCCACGCCCTCCCCTTTCTCCCTCCCCCTTCCTCCCCCCTCCGCCTAAGCCACCCCCTCCCACCCTCCCCTCCCCATCTAGTCCCTGGAGTTCCCGGGTTGGGGGTGCGAGGTGGGCTGGGCGGCCCCTGGGGGGCTGGAGGGAAGGAGGGAGGGCGAGGAGTAGAAAAAGGAGATTCCTTCCTCCCTTCCTCCCTCCCTTCCTCCCTCCCTCCTTCCTTCCTTGGCAGATTTGAAGCCAATACTGCCCAGGTTTGGGGAATGCAGAGGTGACCCAAACAGACCTCTCTTCACAGTGTGAAGGAGAGGACAAGACACCATGTCGCGGGGAAACGTCTAATTATTAACCGTGATGGGCCGGGTGCAGTGGCTCACTCCTGTAACCCCAGCACTTTGGGAGGCTGAGGCCGGTGGATCACCTGAGGTCAGGAGTTTGAAACCAGCCCGGCCAATGTGGTGAAACCCCATCTCTACTAAAAGATAAACTAGCCGGGTGTGGTGGCGACGCCTGTCATTCCAGCTACTCAGGGGGCTGAGGCAGGGGAATCGCTTGAACCCGGAAGGCTGAGGTTGCTGTGATACGAAATTGCGCCACAGCACTCCAGCCTGGGCGACAGAACAAGACTTCGTCCCCCACTTCCGGCCCCACCAAAAAATAATAATTATAAACCACGGAAAGTGTTTTAATGTGCCTGAGCGACCACATTTCTCCAGCACCCGATGGTGGGGTCACCGGATCTCATAGGCAGTCTCAGAGCCTTTCGGGTAAGTTCTTCCTCTTGGCATCTTTCTCTGTGTTCCTTGGTGTGTGCTCCCCAACCCTCCTTTTAAGCCCATTCCTCTAAGGGTGGCTCTGCCTTAAAGTCAAGCAAGTGACAGAAGTCAAGATGTGGATCAGAAAGCGAGCTCGCCAGGGAAAGTTGGGCTCCTGAAGAACAAGAAACAGCCACTGGCAATTAGAGGGTCAGGAACCCAGGCCTGACCTACATGGAGCCCTCAGACCCAAGGCTGAGAACGGGCCCCTTCCTCACCCCACCAAACAAACAAAGAGGGCACTGAGATCCAGAAAGATTTTCATATTTTTTTTTTGTAGTTATTGTTGTCGTTTGTTTGTTTGTTTTTGAGACGGAGTCTCACTCTGTGACCCAGGCTGGAGGGCAGTTGCACAGCCTCAGCTCACTGCAACCTCTGCCTCCTGGGTTCAAGCGATTCTCCTGCCTCAGCGCCCCTGGTAGCTGGGATTACAGGCTTGCGCCACCACGCCTGGCTAATTTGTGTATTTTTAGTAGAGACGGAGTTTCACCATGTTGGCCAAGCTGGTCTCCAACTCCTGACCTCGGGTGATCCGCCTGCCTGGGCCTCCCAAAGTGCTGGGATTACAGGCGTGAGCCAATGCACCTGGCCATATTTTTAAAATAATTAGTCCCTCCCTTAAAAAATAGCACTGGGGCTGGGCGTGGTGGCTCACAACTGTAATCCCAGCACTTTGGGAGGCCGAGGCAGGTGGATCACGAGGTCAGGAGATCGAGACCGTTCCTGCCAACATGGTGAAACCCCGTCTCTACTAAATAAAAAAATTAGCCCGGCTTGGTGGGGTGTGCCTGTAGTTCCAGCTATGCAGGAGGCTGAGACAGGGGGATCACTTGAACCCAGAAGGCAGAGGTTGCAATGAGCTGAGACAGTACCACTGTACTCCAGCCTGGGCGACAGAGTGAGACTCCGTCTCAAAAAAAAAAAAAAAAAAAAAGCATTGAACATTTATCAACTCTCTAGAAGGGGGACAGTTTTCTAAGATTAGAAGTCATATTCTGGGATAATGATACAGGAGTTAAGAAGAAATCACTTAGGCAAATAGTGAGGGTATGGAAGTCCTTGGTAAGGCTTTTTTTTTTTTTTCTTGAGACAGAATCTCACTCTGTTGCCCAGGCCGGAGTGTGGTGGCACAATTTTGGCTCACTGCAACCTCCACCTCCTAGGTTCAAACAATTCTCCTGTGTCAGCCTCCCAAGTAGCTGTAATTATAGGCACATGCCGCCATGCCCAGCTAATTTTTTCAGTAGAGATGGGGTTTCATCATGTTGGCCAGGCTGGTCTCAAACTCCTCATTTCAGGTGATCCACTGACCTCTGCTTCCCAAAGTGCTAGGATTACAGGCGTGAGCCACCACGTCCTGCCAAGGCTTCTCTTTTTAATGAAAAGCAGCCCTAATTATTTTCTATAAAAGAGCAACCTGTAAGTCAAGCTGCAGACAGAGACAAGCCAGCGGGAGCTTGCATGAATGAATGCTGGCAGGAACTAGGGACTGGACATGTTCAGGATGGCGGTTCCATCTTCTCTTCTCTGCCAGCCACGTGTACGGTAAGAAGCCGGCAAGAAGGCACCAGCGGAAGAGAATTCATTTGCATGACAAGACTAGGGTGGGGTGACCAGCCTTCCCCATGTGCCATATAAACGTCACACCTGATCAAACCAATCTGTGAGCCCTACGTAAATCAGACACGCCCTCAAACCAACATTTTCACTGCCGGTCAATCCTTTCCACTTGGAGACTCCTCTCTACAGGCAGAGCTGTTCTTCTTTCTCTTCTGCCTGTTAAACCTCCACTCCTAAACTTCTAGTGTGTGTCTGTGTCCTAAATTTTTCAGGTGTGCAACGACAAACCCTAGGATATATACCCCAGATGACATAGCCGCTTCAGTGGGAGCTATGTAAGAAGATAAAAAAGAAAAAAAGAAGTAATAGTAGACGTCACAAAAGAAAAGAGCTGTGGCCCATGCATTAAAAATATACGAGCAACATTGATTATAAAATAAAAAGGCAAATGGTAGGAAAAGTATTTCTGGGAAATTGGCAAAGTGCTTTCATCATTATCCTCTAAGTGCTCAAGAAATTGATCAGTAAACACTGAGACCCTAAAGATGAATGGATGAAGGAGGCCAGGCACAGTGGCTCATGCCTGTAATCCCAGCACTTTGGGAGGCCAAGGTTAGGACTTTAAGACCAGCCTAGCCGAGATGGTGAAACCCCATCTCTACTAAAAACTACAAAAATTACCCAGGCACGGTGGCAGGCACCTATAACCCCAGCTACTCAGGAGGCTGAGGCAGGAGAATCGATTGAACCCGGGAGGCAGAGGTTGCAGTGAGCCGAGAACTCGCTGCTGCACTCCAGCCTGGGCGACAGAGTGAGACTCCATCTCAAAAAAAAAAAAAAAAAGAAACAAATGGATGAAGGACACAGATAAGTTGCTTAAGTGGAAACTAATTTGCTTAATAGACTTTCTGAGAAATGTTCAGCCTCAGTTAACAAATAAATGCAAATCAGGCTGGGTACAGTGGCTCACGCCTGTAATCCCAGCACTTCGTGAGGCCAAGGTGAGTCGATCACCTGAGGTCAAGAGTTTGAGACCAGCCTGACCAACAGGGTGAAACCCTGTCTCTACTAAATACAAAAAATTAGCCAAGCATGGTAGTACATAACTGTAATCCCAGCTACTTGGGAGGCTGAGGCAGAAGAATCGCTTGAACCTGGGAAGCGGAGGTTGCAGTCAGTCAAGATTGTGCCACTGCACTCCAGCCTGGGCAGCAGAGCGAGAGTCCATTTCAAAATAACAAACAAAAAAAAACAAATAAATGCAAATGAAAGCCGTAGCAGGAGACGCCGCCCTGCCCATGTGGGGTCAGCGCTGCAGGCAGGACTGCTGCTAGTCACCACTTCGGGGAACTGGCCTGCTGATGCACACAGACCCTCTGTAAACTGGTGAGTCTGTCGGAGGCTTCAGTTGTTAAAATGTTATTCCCTTTGATTCAAGGACTTCCCCAATGGAAGTCTATCCAGTCCTAAATAGAGAAAAAACTTTTTTTTTGAGATGGAGTCTCACTCTGTTGCCCAGGCTGCAACGCAGTGGCGCCATCTCAGCTCACTGCAACCTCTGTCTTCCAGGTTCAAGCGATTTTCCTGCCTCAGCCTCCAGAGTAGCTGGGGTTACAGGCACGCGCCACCTCGCCCGGCTAATTTTTTGTATCTTTAGTAGAGATGGGGTTTCACCATGTTGGCCAGGCTGGTCTTGAACTCCTGACCTCGTGATCCACCCGCCTTGGCCTCCCAAAGTGCTGGGATGACAGGCATGAGCCACCACACCTGGTGGAGAAAAAGCATTTTGAACAAAGCGGTTAGTGGTTAGATTATTATATTTGCAAAAACCAACCAACGAGCAATCCCAAAACAAATAAACAAAACTTAGTTGGTGATGGTAAATAAAGTACCCTCTCAATAGAATTCATAAAAATGACATTTCTATGTAGATCGGGTAAGTACGGGTAATGCTAGTGATATATGGGAAAATAGAAAAAGAGGGATATAAAGATTTGTAGCAGGTAGCCCAGGCGCAGTAGCTCACACCTGTGGTCCCAGCACTTTGGGAGGCTGAGGCGGGTGGATCACCTGAGATCAGGAGTTTGAGACCAGCCTGGCCAATATGGCAAAACCCCGTCTCTACTAAAAATACAAAAATTAGCTGGGTATGGTGGCAGGCACCTGTAATCCTAGCTACTCGGGAGGCTGAGGCAGGAGAATCATTTGAATCCGGGAGGCAGAGGTTGCAGTGAGCCAAGATCTCGCCACTGCACTCCAGCCAGGCTAAGACAGAGAGACTCTGTGTCCAAAAAAAAAAAAATTTGTAGAAAGTGTAATAACTATGAACAGATTTTAAATTTCAAAACAACACAAGAAGCAAGATCATCCGGAAGAAAAAGCTGCAGAGTGCTCGGCAGTGCGCAGGTGGGAGGGGTTCTGTAGTCATGCGGATTTCTTTCCAAGAGTAGGTGACAGGAGGGCAACCTAGACTCAAGGAACACAATGGGTGTTCGCAGCCAGGGGCCTTCCTGCAATCCTGTAGAAGCCACAGCTGCAGAACCCAGGGTGGTGTAAACGGCCTCCTTCCTCACCCCAGGACTCTCTGCCTCTTGCTGGTGGTGACTGCATTCTCCAGTCTCTGAAATGACTCCTGAGCCAGGAATGTGGCTGCCAGTTGGGGTGTCTTCCTCAAGGAATTCCAACTAGGGGGACTGGAACTCCTCCCCTGCCCCATTCAGTGTGGACAGTCCCAGGGGAGAACACTGTTGGAAACAGATGCTCGGTGCGGAAAAGAAAAATCAGCACTGAGACAAAAGATCTTTCAGCTACGCAAGTTTTACCTCCTGGACTGCAGGAAGGGTACCCTCGCTAGCCATCTTGCCACGAGAGTACAATGAACAAAGGAAAACAGACACATTTATCCCTTACACATCTGGGGTCGTCCTCACTGCTGTGTCTGATCTCTGTTGGCTGGAGCCAGACCTCACAATCTAAACTAAAACCCGATTGGCGAACAACCTAAAACTTTTCTAAACAGGTAACAGCAGTGGAGAGCTGGGACATGCCTGTGAGCACGTCCAGCACAGATATCCTGGTTAAAGTACAAGGACATAGAATGTACTACGTGCCTGTAAGCATGGCGTGTCTAACAGCTACATAGGATAGGGATTAAGCAAGTTACTAGCACATTTATTCTTTAACAAGAAAGGCGGCTGGGCGTGGTGGCTCACACCTGTAATCCAAGCACTTTGGAGGCCAAGGCGGGTGGATCACCTGAGGTCGGGAGTTCAAGACCAGCCTGACCAACCTAGTGAAACCCCGTCTTAAAAAACAAACAAACAAAAAAAAAAAAAAACAAGAAAGGAAGGCAACTGTAAAAAGGAACTTTTCCACTTCCCACAACAGTAACTGGCCAAGCGGGACTCTGGGCCCTGAGATGGGCCCAGGCTGGTCACATGACCACCCACATGGCCACAGGGCAGAGTTTGTTAACAGAAAGGAAGAGGGAAGGGTGCTGGTCAGTAAGAAGTAATAGCCACACACGCTCACTCAGGTGTAAGAGGGAAATACAGACATATTCAGCCAGATGTGGTGGCTCACGCCTGTAATCCCAGCACTTTGGGAGGTCGAGGCAGGCAATCACTTGAGGCCAGGAGTTTAAGATCAGCCTGGCCAGCATGGTGAAACCCCGTCTCTACTAAAAATACCAAAATTAGCTGGGCGTGGTGGCTCACACCTGCAATCCCAGCTACTGGGAAGGCTGAGGCAGAAGAATTGCTTGAACATGGGAGGCAGAGCTTGCAGCAAACTAAGATTGTACCACTGCACTCCAGCCTGGGTGACACAGCGAGCTTTTTTTTTTTTTTTTTTGAGACAGAGTCTCGCTCTATCACCCAGGCTCCCAGGCTGCGGTGCAATGGTGCCATCATGGCTCACTGCAGCCTTCGCCTCCTGGGTTCAGATGATTCTCCTGTCTCAGCCTCCCGAGTAACTGTGGTTAACAGGTACCCACCGCCATGCCCAGCTAATTTGTTTTGTTTTGCTTTGTTTTTGTTGGCTCACTGCAACCTCTGCCTCCTAGATTCAAGTGATTCCTGTGCCTCAGCCTCCCAAGTACCTGGAATTAACAGGTGCCTACCACCACGCCCAGCTAGGTTTTTTTGTTTTTGTTTTTGTTTTTTTTTTTTTTGTAGAGATGGGAGTTTCACCATGTTGGCCAGGCTGGTCTCGAACTCCTGACCTAGTGATCTGCCCACCTCGGCCTCCCTAAGGGCTGGGATGACAGGTGTGAGCCACTGTGCTGGCCCTGACTCTGTCTTAAAACAAAACAAAACAAAAACCCAGACATTTCATGCTTAAAAGTTCTCAAAACATTTGACCAGGCATGGTGGCTCACGCCTGTAATTCAAACACTTTGGGAGGCTGAGACAGGAGGAATCGTTGAGCCCAGGAGTTCGAGACCAGCCTGGGCGACACAGTGAGAACCCATCTCTACAAAAAAGAAAAAAGTGGACTCCCTATGCATAATTCTTGGAAAACCACCAGAGGAAAGATGCCCTTCAGCTAAAGGAGTAACAGGAGTAAATCAAGAAAGTACAAGGTGTGGTCTGTGGAATGCAGAGGTTGAACATGGTAGGGTACTGAAGGAAACCTTCAGGCTGATGGCAAGGGAGATTCTGGAAGGATAACTGTGCACCAAGTCTAGAGGGCAGTCAGGGCTCATTGTGACACCGTGACTCAAGAGACAGGAGAGCTGGGACTCTCGTCATTGTGCCCTCTGCTATTGCATTAGCTCTTTAACCTGCCGAGATTCGTGGAAGATACTTCGCCTGAACAAGGTGTCAGCTGCGAAGGAGGAAGACAAGAGATTCAGGATGTAGGGACTCCAAATCAGGAGAACCCCAAGAGGGATTCCAAGGATGACAGCTGAAGGGACGTCCCAGGGAGGGCAGCCGTGGCCTGTCTGGAGTGGCTGCTGTGAAGACACTGGCTGCAGTGGGGAAAGGGTGGCCAGGGCTGTGCGCTTTCTGGAGCTGGAGGGGCCCGGAACAGGCAGGAGCCCTGCCCCCTTCCCAGTTGTCAGGGAGGGATCCTGGACTGAGCAACCCTGTGCTCTTGGGTGCCCAGGAAGCCCCCCGGCCCCCACAGTCTCCAAGTGCGTGTTCCTGCTGCCCGGCGCCTCCCTGTTTCTGGTGCCCACTCCAAGTTCAGAGTAAAGTTGAGACCGAGACCAGGTGTGCCCGTGTTTGTGGCAGTGCTGACATGCCAGCCCCCTGCCACCTTGGCCACCTCTCGACTTTGGGCGCCGATGAGCATGGGAGGAAGGCTGAGGGGCACTGAGGGCAGTCCGGAACTCATAACCTCAGGTGATCTGCCTGCCTCGGCCTCCCAGCCCTGTCTGTGTTCCTTTCTTTATGTTCTAGGAAATAATGTATTTCCTGATCATTCGGGTTGTTGGCAGAATTCAGCTCCTTGTGTTTTAAGGCTGAGGTCATCCGTTTCGCGCTGGCTGTCAGCTGACAGCTGTTCCCAGCTTCTAGAGGCCACGTAATTCCTTGGCTGTGGCCCGTTCCTCGATTGGCAGAGCCAGCAATGGTGGGCTGGATTCTCACTTTGCATCTCTCTGACTCTTCGTCTGTCATCAAATTTCTCCTTAATCACAGTGGGGAAAGGTTTTCTGCTAAAAGCCAACTCCTGTGATTAGATTGGGCCCACTGGGATGGTCTGGGATAATGTCTCCATCTCAAGGTCATTCACTGTCACACCTGTAAAATCCCTTTCTTGCCATGTAAGTTCATGTACTCATTGACCTGGAGATTAGGACGTAGACATCTGTCGGGGCTGTTACTCCACCTGCCACGCTGGGTTTCTTCTGTGTTAACGCTAATGACAGTTTTGTTATGATATTATTTGAGTACTGGCACACATACTTAGAATACTCAAGATATTCTCTGTCCTAATATTGTCAGTTCTTATTACCCGCCCTCCCTCCCTCCCTTCCTTTCTTTCTTTTTCTTTTTTTTTTTTTTTTTTTGATGGAGTCTTGCTCTGTCACTCAGGCTGGAGTGCAGTGGCGTGATCTCAGCTCACTGCAACCTTTATCTCCAGAATTCAAGCTATTCTCTTGCCTCAGCCTCCTGAGTAACTAGGATTACAGGCACCCACCACCATGCCCAGCCAATTTTTAAATATTTTTAGTAGAGACAGGGTTTCACCATATTGATCAGGCTGGTCTTAAACTCCTGACCTCAAGTGATCTGCCTGCCTCTGCCTCCCAGAGTGCTGGGATGACAGGCGTGATGACCTGGTCTGTTTCCACCTTTTGACTATTGTGAATAATGATGCTTGAACTTGCGTGTAGAAATAGCTCTTTGAGACACTGCTTTCAGTTCTTTTGTGAATATACCCAGAACTGGAATTGCTGGAGCAAATGGTAATTCTTCATTTAATTTTTTGAGGAATAGGAGCAATGTTTCCCAATTTTTTTTTTTAAGACACGGGGTCTCGCTATGTTGCCCAGGCTGGAGTGCAGTGGCCATTCACAGGCGCGATCCCACTGCTGATCAGCATGGGAGTTTTGACCTGCTCCGTTTCCGACCTGGGCCGGTTCACCCATCCTTAGGCAACCTGGTGGTTCCCTGCTCCCGGGAGGTCACCATATTGATGCTGAACTTAGTGCGGACACCCGATCGGCATAGTGCGCTACAGCCCAGAACTCCTGGGCTCAAGTGATCCTCCGACCTCAGCCTCCCGAGTAGCTGGGACTACAGGCACGCGCCACCATGCCTGGCCCCAATTTTTTTTTTTTTCAAGATGGAGTTTTGCTCTTGTTGCCCAAGCTGGAGTGCAATGTCAGAATCTCAGTTCACTGCAACCTCTGCCTCCTGGGTTCAAGTGATTCTCCTGCCTCAGCCTGCAGAGTAGCTGGAATTACAGGCACCTGCCACCACGCCCAGCTAATTTTCTGTATTTTTAGTAGAGACGGGGTTTCACCATGTTGGCCAGGCTGATCTCGAACTCCTGACCTCAGGTGATCCACCCACCTCAGCCTCCCAAAGTGTTGGGATTACAGGTGTGAGCCACCGTGCCCAGACTGTTTCCCAAATTTTTAATTGAAAATGAATGACTACATATTGAAGATAATCCAATTTCTAAAAATATCCTTAATTATTATTATTATTTTTGGAGACACAGTCTTGATCTCTCAGGCTGGAGTGCAGTGCTATGATCACAGCTCAGTGCAGCCTCTGCCTCCCAGCTTCAAAGGATTCTCCTGCCTCAGCCTCCCAAGTACCTGGGATTATAGGCACCCACCACCACACCTGGCTGATTTTTGTATTTTTAGTAGAAACAGGGATTTCACCATGTTACTGGTCTTAAACTCCTGACCATGTGATTCACCCACCTTGGCCTTCCAAAGTGCTGAGATTACTGACATGAACCACCGGCCCTGGCCAGCAGCCCATAGTTATTAATATTAAAGTAGATTCTGAAGAACATGCCATTTTGATTGTTATGCAAGCAATCAATTAAGTCCTGCTGATTTTCCTACCACTGATATTATAAAGACACTTATTTAATCTAGTGTCTGAAGCGGAAAAAAGGCTCATAGAAATAAAACAAACTGTTGGATACGTCTTTGTAGCAATGTGTAAGAAAAAAAAATAAACAAACTGGCTGGGTATAGTGGCTCACACCTGTAATCCCAGTACTTCGGGAAGCTGAGGTGGGAGGATCACTTGAGCTCAGGAATTTGCAACTGGCCTGGGCAACGTAGCAAGACCCCACCTGTACAAATAATTTTTTTTTCTTTTTTTTTTTTAAGATGGGGTTTCACCATGTTGGCCAGGCTGGTCTTGAACTCCTGACCTCAGGTGATCCACCGACCTTGGCCTCCCAAAGTGCTAGGATTACAGGCGTGAGCCACCACGCCCGGCCCAAATCATAAATTTTTTAAAAAGTTAGCTGAGGCCAGGCATTGTGTCTCATACCTGTAATCCCAGCACTTTGGGAGGCTGAGGCAGGCGGATCACAAGGTCAAGAGATCGAGACCATCCTGGCCAACATGGAGAAACCCCGTCTCTACTAAAAATAGAAAAATTAGCTGGGCGTGGTGGCACATGCCTGTAGTCCCAGCTACTTGGGAGGCTGAGACAGGAGAATTGCTTGAACCCGGGAGGCGGAGGTTGCAATGATCCAAGATCACACCACTCACTCCAGCCTGGCGCCTGGTGACAAAGCAAGACTCTGTCTCAAAAAAGAGTTAGCTGAGTGTGTGGCAAACACCTGTTGTCGCAGCTACTTGGAAGGCTGACCTGGAAGGATGGCTTGAGCCCCGGAGTTAAAGAGCAGCTTGAGTAATATAGGGCGACTCCATCTCTAAACAAACAAACAAAGAAACAAACAAACCTCCTCCAAATGGAACAGACAAAACTCTCTCACCCACTCTGTGTTGCTCCACATCTGCTTCAGGATGAAGTCCATATTCAAGACAATCAGAACAAGGCCGGGCGCGATGACTCATCCCAGTCATCCCAGCACTTTGGGAGGTCCAGCCGGGTGGATCACCTGAGGTCAGGAGTTTAAGACCAGCCAGGCCAACATGGTGAAACCCTGCCTCTACTAAAAATACAAAAGTTAGCTGGGCAGCGTGCCACATGCTTTTTGTCCCAGCTACTCAGGAGGGTGAGGCAGGAGAATTGCTTGAACCCGGAGGCAGAGGTTGCAGTGAGCTGAGATCACGCCATTGCACTCCAGCCTGGATGACAAAAGCAAAACTCTGTCTCAAAAAAAAAAAGACCATCACGGTGACTCAGGCCTGTAATTTTAGCACTTTAGGAGGCCAAGGTGGGCGGATCACCTGAGGTCAGGAGTTTGAGACCAGCCTGGCCAACATGGTGAAACTCCATCTCTCTCTTTTTCCCCCTCACCCATAATCCAGCTCCTCCAAAGCAGAATCCATCTCTACTAAAAATACAAAAAACTTAGCCGGGCATGGTGGAGGGTGCCTGTAATCCCAGCTGCTTGGGAGGCTGAGGCACGATAATTGCTTGAACCTGGGAGGTGGAGGTTGCGGTGAGCCGAGATTGCGCCATTGCAGTCCAGCCTGGGCAACAGGAGCGAAACTCTGTCTCAAAAAACAAACAAAAGAACAAAGCAAGCAGAACAAAGGATAACCCAAATGACAAGGAAAATGAGTTCAGGTTGAGTGCGGTGGCTCACGCCTGTAATCACAGCATTTTGAGAGGCTGAGCCGGGTGGATCACCTGAGGTCGGGAGTTCGAGACCAGCCTGGCCAACATGGTGAAATCCTGAATCTATTACAAATACAAAAATTAGCCAAGCGTGGTAGCAAGCTCCTGTAATCCCAGCTCAGGAGGCTGAAGCTGGAGAATCTCTGGATCCCGGGAGGCGAAGGTTGCAGTGAGCTGAAATTGCACCACTGTACTCTAGCCTGGGCCACAAAGCATGACTATGTCTCAAAAAAAAAAAAAAAAAAAATGAGTTCAAACAGACATCACAGAAACATTGATAGGAAATTTTACCCAAGACATTCAATGAGTCAGTTGACCTCACCTCATCTGTAAATTGTCGTATTCCCCCTAAAAGTGTCAAGGGAAGTCAGGACTTCAATACCCACTTCAGGGACCATTTTTATTTTATTTCATTTTATTTTATTTTTTGAGACACGGTCTCACTCTGCCACTCAGGCTGAAGTGTAGTGGTGTGATCTCAGCCTACTGCAGCCTCAGCATCCTCAAGCTTAGGTGATCCTCCCACCCCAGCCTGCTGACTAGCTTGCACTACAGGCACACACCGCCATGCCCAGCTAAGTTTTGTATTTTTTGTAGAGGCGGGGTTTTGCAATGTTCCCCAGGCTGGTCTTGAGCTCTGGAGTTCAAGTGATCCACCCACCTCAGCCTCCCAAAGTGCTGGGACTACAGGCATGAGCCACCGTGCCTGGCCACATTTTAAAAATTTATTAAAAATAAAATTTCCCTCCCTCCCTTCTTTCCTTCCTTTTTTCCTTCCTTCTTCCTTCCTTCCTTCACTCCCTCCTTACTTTCTATCTCTTTCCCTTTTTCTTTCCTTTTCTTTTTTCTTTTTCTTTCTCTCTAGCTCTTTCTTTCTTTCTTCTTCTTTCTTTCTTTCTTTTCTTAGAGGGAGTCTCGCCGTATCACCCAGGCTAGAGTGGGATCTCGGCTCACTGCCACATCTGCCTCCTGGGTTCAAGTGACTGTCCTGCCTCACCCTTCTGAGTATAGGGTCTAGCCCTATAGGGGTCTGTGAGCCCCTCCCTCCTGGTGCAGAGATGAGAAACTGTAGAAATAAATGACACAGAGACAGAGAAAAGAGAGTTTGGGCTCGGGGGTCCACTGCCAACCAAATCGCAGAGTCCGGCAGTGGCCCCAGTGCCTGGCCGCTCTGACTTTATTGAGTACAAAGCAGGGGGCAGGGAAGGTAGGGTGAGGTAATGGTGGTCGGTGATAGGGTCAGGTTAATCTCGTGTCTTGGAGACAGGGGGCCCAGGACTTTCAAGTAGCCGAGGCGAGGAGAAAACCTA